>JAFHBW010000186.1:0-50257 GCA_019022765.1 Westerdykella sp. P71 | reverse complement strand
TTCCGCATCTGAGCCAGACGGCGTAGCTGAAGCAGGTTGCGAAGGTAAGGCAGACGGTGAAGAGGAAGCATCTTCCGCATCTGAGCCAGATGGCGAAGCTGAAGCAGGTTGCGGAGGTGAGGCATCTTCCGGAGCTGAGCCAGATGGCGAATCTGGGGCAGGTTGCGAAGCCGCGTCAGGTTGCGAAGCCATATATAGATATACTATCGCGGCTTCGACAATTCGCGCGACACGTTCCAGATCTGGGCCAGATGGCAAAGCTGGGGCAGGTTGCGGAGGTGAGGCATCTTCTGGATCTGAGCCAGATGGGAAAGCTGGAGCAGGTTGCGAGGGGGAAGCAGAGCGCGAGCTCGGGGTGAATTCTCGAGCTTGCGCGGAGAGGGTAGTTTGAACAGGAGGCGGAGTCGAGGACAAGAACGAGCCTGGGATGAATTCTGGAGCATGCGCAGAGAGAGGAGTTTGAACAGAAGGCGGAGTCGAGGACGAGAACGACGGGGAGCCTGGGATGAATTCTGGAGCTTGGGCAGAGTGGGAAGTTTGAGCAGGAGGCGGAGACAAGGACGAGTGCGAAGGGTTGACGGGGCCCGAAGCGTTGCCAGGAAGGGAAGGCTGGGCGGCGGACGCCCTTTGAGCAGCGCGCTGTTTTTGAGAATGGCGGTTACGTTTACGGTTGGGTGCCCCCGAAGGTCCCGCAGACGATGAAGGTCCCGCAGACGATGAAGGTCCCGCAGTTGGTGGCGGTCCCGTAGACGACGAAGAGGGTGGATCTGGGTGCCTGGGAGGAGACGGTCAGTACGCTGCTTCAACGTGAGGTGGCAGGAACCAGGGGCAAACGTCTAAGAAAAGGAAAGCACGTGGGAGGGGGTGGTAAAATTGGAAGAGACGGGGACTATGGGAGCTAGGGCCGACGGTGGCTGGAAAGATGGGCGGTACAAAACTAGGAGTCGGGGATCGGAACTTAGAACCTGACTGCAGAGGGGAGGACTTACTGGTGACTTGAAGCTTGTCCATGAGCCGGCGCTCCAGCAGTGTTGTTGTCAGCGTTACCTTCCAGAGGCTGAGGAGCAGATGCTTCGCCGTTCTGTTGTTGACGCTCTTCGCCTTCGTCGTCGACGATCGCACCGACGAACACTGGACAAGGAGAAGGATCCGGGTAGAAGCACTCGACGCCGCCTGGCCAAGGCGCGTTCGGAAACTCTGACAGCCAATGCAACATATACCTATTCTCCATATACGTTACCATACCAGGAAGGTTGGGCGCAAAATGTCCCGGACCGGGAAGCAGACTATGCAGTTCTGGGGAATTCGGTGGAGGTGTGTATGTCTCCCACCAGTTTTCGCATTTGACGGGAATCGTGCGGCGATACCACATCCAGCGGTTGTCCCGTTCGTATCTCCTTGTTGTGTATAGGTTGATAGCTTCCTCCCGCTCGAAGGGGGTGGGTACGGTCTCAATCCAGATCATCCATCCCGGGAACCACGTCCTGTGGAGTGTGGCCTGGGGTGCCGCGTAAGGAATTCGGGAGGGCATGGTTCGGAAGGGCACGTTTCGAAGGCAGATTTTCGATCGGATTAGGTGGTGAGGAGATGGGAGGAGATGAACTGTCTGGTTTGGTACAGGACTCCGTGGATGAGCACGGAGTCTGTCGGTGAAGAGGCGCGTGGTGAAGAAGGGGGAGGAAATCAACGGGGGGACGAGTTGCATATGTAGAGAGGCCATGTGCGTGGCCGAGTAAAGCGCCGCGGGTGAGCACATTTGGGAGGGCTTATTCATGGCATCATGCCATGTGCGCCGGCGTGCACCAAGTCGATTCCCTCCCGGCCTACTTCGCCTCGACACATACATGTTGCACAAACGGGGATACATAGTGAACATCACAGTTTGACAATGAAGCAAATAGTGTTGAGAGGTCTTAATTGTGTGTATGCTCGTATCTTGCTACTCGACTTTCCCCGTCTACGTTCCAACATGTGAGCGCAACGGCACTGGCCCTTGAGGAGCAGAATGGCGTAGTGCCACAATATCTGAAACTCAACCATTCAAAATTCAGGAACACTGGAGTTTTCGGTAAAAGTCTGGGCTTTCGTATAGTTCTACTAGTATGTCGAATTGGGGAGTGCGCGAACTTGCCAAGGCTAAGAAATTGGGCCTCTCTTGAAAACAGTCGGGTGTGCCTAAGTACGATCGCGTCACGATCCGGGGCGACAGGCTCCGTGATGCCGGATTATCTTAACTGCGGATTAACGAGGCTCCGACCTGGCATCGTAATTAGCGCAGACGGTGTCCTGATATAACACTTTGTGGGGGGCTCCTTTTGTCACTATAGCCAGAAGAGGTGATGGCAACATGTAAATAGACCCTTCTCAAGATAAAGGAAGCTGAACAACACGCAAATTCAAACCATGTATCGTGGATGCGAGTGGACTTGTATTATATTCGCGTGGTGGTGTTCCAGTTCTCACATAGATGGAATGTCATGGTATACACTAGCGCCCACAGCTAGGAGTAGTCCATGCATCGATTCTCTCCCTTTCCTTACTTCCCCTCCCCAGCTCGCTTCACACCTCCCGCAACCTTCGCTGCTGCGTCTTCGACGCTCGATCCAACATCCGCGATCCCCCTCGCAACAGGCCGTCCAGCACTCCCAGTCGCACCCTCAAGCGTCTCACCTACACCTCGACCAACAGCACCGACCACTCCTCCGACCGTATTAGTCACCCCACCGACCGTATTTCCCACCGTCGAAGTCACGAACTTCACGCCCTCCGTAATGCCGTTGTTTCGGTCATTCATCTTGGGGTTGCTGTTTGGAATAATACTCGGGTTCGTATTCGGCGCGGTGTTTTGAAGAGAAGTGATGATAATGGTAACGCACCCAGAACGGCTGGAATTTGGGGATGTGAGTTGTTGTTGGATGGCGAAGCACTGGGCGTTCGGAGTTTTGGATTGGATCGGCCGTATTGAATGCTGGCTGTTCCTGTTGGTGAAGCTGGGTGAATTTGGTCTGGCTGTATTTCAGGTACCGGAGAATGAGAATGAGCCTGACGTCATTCGAATACAAGTTTACACCTGCATCCACGATCACACGCATGTGCCTGAGCACCTGACCTGTACCACAGTACTGTCCTAAGGCACTAAAAGGTTCTGGAGCCAGCAACTGGCGCGCTTCGTGGCGCAGCGTCACATCTCTGGACACGCGAGTGTGCTTGATGACGTGAAAACTACCGCAACCATGGTGACCATTCCATCATCAAGGAAACTGGAATTCACGAATAGGAACCGAAACAGCTTTTCGCGCGCACCCAACGACGCTTTTCTAGGTCTCCGGCGAAACCTCAAGCTTACACATCGTTTATACCCCTACATCTGCTCGCATCCGCCGCCTGTTGGTGCTCCGGGCCTGGGACGTAGAGTGATTAGGAAGAAGAACCTGATCTTAGAGAAAAAGGGGAGCTCAGATGTCGTTGTATTCGCTTGTTGTGTATTAAGCGTACCGGCCCGATCGCTGCCTCCGTCTGCTGTACCTGGTTTTAGTTGTACTGGGTTATAGCTAGTGTACTGGACTATTGCGCATTGTGGAATATTCGGGCACAATACTCCGTAGACTCCCCTTGTACGGTGATGGGATAAGGACTTGTAGTTTCCGGATAGCCGAGCCCCTGAGACGGGAACACAAGCAGCACGCATGGGAGTCGAATATGTGCGAGAAATAATGGGCCTGTCCAGAGAATCTGGACATTTCTGATGGATCTTGCGCTACACGGATGTGCCCGAAGATGCATATGATAAACGCGGGGTCAATGTGGCGACGGCGCATATACGGAGAAAAAGAGAGCATATACGTAAGGCGGGGCGGTGCGCTGCGATTCCACCCAAAGTCGCTATGGGGACGCAAAGAGAGGTACGCCATACACCATACTGTGTAAACTCGTCCCAGCTGGGCCGTTCAGTCGTGCGTATACTGGTTGTGGATGGGTGTCCATGCCAGGTAGCACAGGAAGTGGTGAACATTCACCCTCATCCCATCCAGGAATAGATGGTGAGGGGTGCCAAGCCCCCTCCTTCCCGCCCCCCACGCCGCGGAGCGGAACAAAGCTTCTCCACCATCGAAGAGCTAGCCATCGGCCATCGCCGCCCTCCTGCGGGTGGAGGTCGCCCCTAGCAGCTCTCCCCGTGGGTCACACCTCGATAAGAACCAGATACTCCCATCTTTATTGGTGCGGGGGACAAAAGCTGGCTTAGACGCGGATGCTTGGTGTGGACCGCGGCACATGATATCAAGTCCTTGCCCCACAGCATTGCGAGTTTGTTAGAGGAAGGTGTTGTTGATTCTTCTGGTTGTCGGTTTTCTTTTTCATTCTTCATCGCTTTTGGAGGGTTTGTTTTGTGTTCAAGAAGAAGAAGAAGGAGGAGATAGAATGGCTCCCGGTATCATCGCCCCGGAACCTGCGGTCGCGCAGCAGAACGCGAATTCACTTGCCAGTGTCACGGAGAGTTACGACGATACTCTGCGGTTTTACCTTAACGGGACGAAAGTCGTGCTCGACGATGCGGACCCAGAAGTCACTCTTCTAGAATACCTCAGGGGGATAGGCCTGACGGGCACGAAGCTGGGGTGTGCGGAGGGTGGATGTGGCGCATGTACTGTGGCAAGTATACACCTGCCCAGGAAATGAAATGAGTGATTGCTGATTGCCTTGTAGGTTGTCAGCCAGTATAATCCTACGACTAGGAAGATTTACCATGCTAGTGTGAATGCGTGTCTGGCACCACTTGTCAGCGTCGACGGGAAACATGTCATTACCGTCGAGGGAATTGGGAATGTAAAGAACCCGCACCCAGCTCAGGAGAGGATAGCCAGGGGAAACGGGAGTCAGTGTGGATTCTGCACTCCTGGAATAGTCATGGTACGTTGCTCCTAGCCAAATGCTGTCGAACTCGGTCTTATGCGATCGCAGAGTCTATATGCCCTCCTCCGAAACCACAAACGCCCCAGCGAACACGATGTCGAAGAAGCTTTCGATGGAAACCTGTGTCGCTGCACAGGATACAGACCTATACTGGACGCAGCACAGAGTTTCAGCATCACAACAGGCTGCGGGAAAGCCAAGACGAATGGTGGCACTGGCTGCTGCATGGAAAATGGAGGGAAGGAGGGTGGATGCTGCAAAGACGGATTGGACGACTCCCAGCCGATAAAACGGTTTACGCCTCCCGGCTTCATCGAGTACAAGCCCGATACGGAGCTTATCTTCCCGCCGCAGCTGAGGAAACACGATTTCAAGCCACTGGCCTTCGGAAATAAAAGGAAGAAGTGGTACAGGCCTGTTACCTTACAGCAGCTACTGGAAATCAAGAGCGCGTATCCTTCAGCGAAGATTATTGGAGGTAGCACAGAGACGCAGATCGAGATCAAGTTCAAGGGTATGAACTACAGCGCTAGTATCTTCGTTGGCGACATTCCAGAGCTCAGACAGTTCACCTTCAGAGACGAATACCTGGAAATAGGAGGTAATGTTGTCCTGACGGACCTCGAATCCATCTGCAAGGACGCCATCAAACACTACGGTGAAGTTCGTGGACAAGCTTTCGCTGCCATCCTGAAACAGATTCGGTATTTCGCTGGACGACAGATCCGGAATGTGGGAACACCTGCAGGTAACCTAGCCACGGCGTCGCCCATCTCAGATCTGAATCCCGTTTTTATGGCCAGCAACGCCACGCTGGTTGCGAAGAGCTTGGAGAAGACGACGGAAATTCCCATGTCGGATTTCTTCAAAGGCTATAGGCAAACTGCACTACCCCCTGACGCAATCATCGCGAGCATTCGGATACCGGTGTCGAAAGAGAAGGGTGAATATATCAGAGCGTACAAGCAAGCAAAGAGGAAGGACGACGATATCGCTATCGTGAACGCCGCCTTGCGTGTGGTGCTCAACGACTCCCACGTTGTCGAGAGTGTCGACCTCGTGTATGGTGGCATGGCTCCCACTACTATTGCCGCCAAAAAGGCCATGGAATACCTGAAAGGGAAGAAGTTTACTGAGCTGCAAACGCTGGAAGGCGTCATGGGCGCTCTCGAAGAAGACTTCGATCTGCGGTTCGGCGTCCCTGGTGGCATGGCTACGTATAGGAAGTCGCTGGCGCTCAGCTTCTTCTACAAATTCTACCACGAAGTGCTTGCTGAGTTGCATGCAGACGAGGCAGAAATTGACACGCAGGCTATTGGAGAAATTGAAAGAGATATCTCCTCTGGAAAGAAGGACCATAAGGCTGCTGATGCGTACACGCAGAAGATTCTTGGAAAAGAACTGCCGCATGTCGCCGCTTTGAAGCAGTGTACGGGAGAAGCGCAGTATACGGACGACATTCCTCCTCAGCGAAATGAGCTTTACGGATGCTTGGTACTGTCGACAAAGGCCCATGCGAAATTGCTCAAAGTCGATCCCGAGCCCGCACTTGATCTACCAGGTGTACATGCCTGGGTGGATCACCGTGATGTTGCGTCTCCAGAGGCCAACTGGTGGGGTGCACCGAACTGCGATGAGGTCTTCTTTGCGGTCGACGAGGTATTCACAGCTGGTCAGCCTATCGGTATGATTCTCGCCGATTCCGCCAAACGCGCCGAACAGGCTGCGCGGGCAGTGTTGGTGGACTATGAGGAGTTGCCTGCTATCTTCACCATCGAGGAGGCTATTGAAAAAGAAAGCTTCTTCAATCACTATCGGTACATCAGGAAAGGCGATACGAAGAAGGCATTTGCCGAAGCCGATCATGTCTTCACTGGCACCGCACGCATGGGAGGACAGGAACATTTCTACCTGGAGACCAACGCCTGTGTTGCTGTGCCTAAACCCGAGGATGGCGAGATGGAGATCTTCAGCAGCACGCAAAACCCATCAGAAACGCAGGCTTACGTATCTAAGGTCGTCGGCGTCGCTGCGAACAAGATTGTCACCCGTGTCAAGCGCATGGGTGGCGGTTTTGGTGGCAAGGAAACCAGATCCATTCAGCTGGCTGGTATCGTCGCATGCGCTGCGAACAAGGTCCGTCGACCCGTAAGATGTATGTTGAACCGAGACGAGGATATTATGACTTCGGGTCAAAGACACCCATTCCTTGCGCACTGGAAGGTCGCCGTCAACAAGGATGGAAAACTGCAGGCCCTTGATGCGGATGTCTTCAACAACGGTGGATGGACCCAAGATCTCTCGGGTGCTGTAGTCGAGCGATCCATGACCCATATTGACGGCGTGTACTCCATTCCCAATGTTCACGTCCGCGGCAGGATCGCCAAGACCAACACAGTGTCTAACACCGCCTTCCGTGGCTTTGGAGGACCGCAAGGCATGTTCATTTGCGAGACTTTCATGGAAGAAATTGCCGACCATCTCAAAATGCCTGTCGAGAAGCTCCGAGAGATCAACATGTACTCTCCTGAGACGAATATGGTAACCCACTTCAATCAGGAAATCAAGGACTGGTATGTCCCCCTTATGTGGCGCCAGGTCCAAGAGGAGACCGCGTACTGGCAACGCCGCAAGGAGATTGATGAGTTCAATAAGAGCCACAAGTGGAATAAGCGTGGCCTCGCCATCATCCCTACCAAATTCGGCATCTCCTTCACAGCACTCTTCCTCAACCAAGCTGGTGCCCTCGTTCACATCTATCACGATGGCTCCATTCTGCTCGCGCACGGTGGCACAGAGATGGGCCAAGGCCTGCACACCAAGATGACCATGATCGCTGCCGAAGCCCTCCAAGTTCCTCAAGAATCCGTCTACATTTCCGAAACCGCCACCAACACTGTCGCCAATACCTCCTCAACTGCCGCCTCCGCCTCCTCCGACCTCAATGGCTACGCAATCTGGAACGCCTGCCAGCAACTCAACGAGCGCCTCAAACCGTACCGCGAGAAGCTAGGTCCGAACGCGTCGATGAAAGAACTCGCGCACGCCGCGTACTTCGACCGCGTCAATCTCTCCGCTCAAGGCTTCTACAAGACACCGGAGATTGGTTATGTATGGGGCGAAAACAAAGGCCAAATGTTCTTCTACTTTACGCAGGGTGTCGCCGCCGCCGAAGTCGAAATCGACACTCTGACAGGTGACTGGACGTGTCGACGAGCCGACATCAAAATGGACGTCGGTCGCTCTATCAATCCTGCCATCGATTATGGGCAGATTGAGGGTGCCTTTATCCAGGGCCAGGGATTGTTTACGACCGAGGAGAGTCTTTGGCATCGGGCTTCTGGACAGATCTTCACGAAGGGCCCGGGAGCGTACAAGATTCCGGGCTTCAGAGATATTCCGCAGGTTTTCAATGTTACTCTACTCAAGGATGTGCAGTGGGAGAATTTGAGGACCATTCAGAGGAGCAGGGGTGTTGGTATGTTAATTCCTTTCCTTCCCCTTTATGGTTCCGGTGGACTGACGATGTTGTAGGTGAACCTCCCCTATTCATGGGCAGCTCCGTCTTCTTCGCTATCCGTGACGCGCTCAAGGCTGCGCGCGCGGAATTTAACGAGCACTCTGTTTTGCACCTGCAGTCGCCTGCTACGCCGGAGAGGATTCGAATTTCGTGCGCGGATCCGATTCTCAAGAGGGCATGGGTGGAGCCGAAGGAGGGAGAGAAGAGTTTCTTCGTCGCTATTTAAGTATTGGATTCGAGGTTAGTTCGGACGTCGGGTTGAGCATGGTGAGGTACTGCATTACTGTCTTTTGAGATACCATAGATCATATAAACAACCGTAGCGAGGCGAAGATTGAAGAATGGACACATTCTTTCGGGGCAATTCGAATTCCAACCAAAACAGCACGGCTAGAGAGTCCCACACACCCGAGCTTTCTCGACGCTGTCGGAGCTGGCGTGCGTTGAATATGCGCGCTCACCTCCGCATCGTTGCACCCGGACGACGCACACATCGCAGCGCCAATCTCCTGACGTTCTAGCAAATCCGCCCAAGACTCCAGAGTCGTCGCCCCTTGCAACCGTGCTTCGGAGGACCCAATACTTCCAAGACCTCGTACAGGCTAAGTAAGCATCACCACATCGACACGTGCGCTGCGTTTACGAGCACGTCTGACGGATTGTAAAAGCTAGGATGGGAAGCCTGATGTTAACGTGACATCGCCTACATGTCGTACTGAAGCCAATGCAGAGTGCTACCCGGTCCCTATGGCGATCATTCTATTAATAGCACTATCACTTCCTTATTGGGGGTTGGTATGATGCGGGACTATGCATTGCCTATGGATTGGGTTTACCAGTCACGCCAGTATACTCGAGGAACCTTGGTGGCGAATATACGGAAAGGAATTGCCGAAGGAACAGAATCGGGGTGTATAAAGAGGAAGGGAGCCCATACCAGGACAATCATCGGCATCACGGCTTCGAGTCTTCCAACCCAGCACCACAGTCGCTTCTGCTTTCCAAAATCTATCATACATTCGCTTATCTTTGCAAAAAGCTCAGGCTCACACAAGTTCAAGTCGCAATCAAAGCCAAACACCACCGACATCAACCATGCAGTTCACCACTCTCCTCCTTCCCACCCTCCTGTCGCTCGCGACCCCCATCCTCTCCGCACCGACCGTGGTCGCCCGTGAGGACAACTCCGGCCTCCAGCCCTGGCAACTCAATGGGATAGGCTACTTTGCCCCCTCCGGCCGCCCAGGCTCCTACCCATGGCGCACGATCACCGCCTTCATCACCGACCCCAACGCCATCAACCTAGGCACCAACCAAGCCGGCCAACCCGTCATCCTCCCAGCCAACAACACCGCCAACAACTGCCGCGCCATCTGGCTCGCCGGCGAGACCCCCTTCGGCCGCTCCTGGCCCTGCGACGACGACCAGGAGGCCGACGGCTACTGGACCATGGAGATCCTGAAGACGCCCGCGTTCAGCCTGACGAATTTCGACGTCAAGTTCACGCGCGTCGCGGATACGCAGAGCCTGGGCCAGAGGTTCACAAAGAAGTTTGTCGGTCAGGTGCATTTGCAGGCGCCAGAGACGCTGGGAGGGACTTGTGGAGGTAGTGGGGTGTGCAGCTATGGGTTGAAGAATGAACTTAGCCCGTTGGCGGTGCAGCAGGCTGAGGTTTCGGTTTAAAGGGACTGTTGAGGCTGGGACTGATTCGAGAGGAGATTCTGAATGGTGAAGGGTAGGGAAGAGGCGACGGATTATGCAAGTAACGCAAAGGCACATCGGACGTAACGAGAAAAAGGAACGCAAATGCTATGTAAAGAATTCGAATCGGAATTCTCATTCCCATCTGCCTGTCTATCCGTGTCTTGCCATCACTTTCACGACACAGGCATCCCACCCGGTAGCTCTGGCAACCAACTATCAATATCCTCCGGAACCGTTTGCTTCTGCGCGCACTTATTGCCCGTGGCTATACTCTGTGACTTCAACTGCGGGCAGTTGATATTGCAGTTCGAGTCCATGGCTTTCTGCAACGCATCGCCTTTCCAGCCAAAGATGTAGTCGCCGTGGTTCCCGTATCCGGTGCTAGGCCCCGTCAGTTTAACTTCCTTCCACCATAAAAGTAGACCAATGCCATATCCACGTAAATATATGGGAGTCCGGGGATTAGTAATGGGATGGGAGAGAGGAAGACGTACGCATCACCAAAGCTCCACACAAACGGCTGGCTGCCGTCTGCAGGCCAGTCTGCCTTGTTGTTAAATTTGGTCGTGTCAAATATGACTTCGTAGAAGAGTTGGGGGATCTTGACGGGGTGGGTAGCTGGGCATGGGCCGTTCGTTTCGAAAGTCCCGGATGAAGGCTAGGGCCATGCGTCAGTCCCACAATCGTTTAGTTGAGAAGTATAGAAATCACATACATAAGCAACATGGCTCATATGATCCGGCGAATCCAGATTCACGCCATCCCAGCATGTGGGGAACCTGTTAGTTGTTAGACCCCGTATCGGACGATGGCGCTCTGTACGAACCGCACGTTCACCATTAGCCCCGCCTTGCACGGCTTTTTGGGGAAGTCGAGCGTTTCACCCGTGCGCGTGAGGATAGTATCCAAGCACGTATATGTGAGTTGGCGGAATCGTTTGGCTTCAGCTTCGGTGCGGTATGCTGGGTTTCCTATATGCTCATTGATCAATCCTTTGAAAGACTCGAATGAATGTCAGTGACCCACCTATAAGCATCCTGAATCCCTTCTTAAAAGCCGTCACCTTTGCCTTTCCAGTCAAGGTCGGCGTATAATATACTGTCATCCCGCCCTGGCTGCTCTCGAACCCACTATTCCCCTTCAACGGCACACGCTTGAAGGTCCCGTTCCGCGCCCTGAAAAACAGCACCGCAGTCCAGTAATTCGAAAAGTCCTCCGCGAAGGTGCAAGTGGTGCAAGTGGCAACATCCGGAGGCGCGACGGACGGGTCCATAGTTGCGTTGAAGGCATTGCCGCCGATGACCTGGTGGAGATGAGGGGATTGGAGGGTGCCGGGGTTCACGAGGGGGTCGAGCCGCTCGATGACGAGTTGGGAGCAGGAGAAGCGGAGGAGGGCGTGAGTGGAGGGCGCTAGGAGCGCGAGAGCGGCGAATGTCCAAAACATGATGCCTTGGAGGAGGAGGAAACAGGAATGCTTTGGCGAAATCAGTGAACTCAACTTCAACGTGAAGTTGAGGTCGGATTCGAAGCTATATATTGTTGCAGAACTATCCTAGAGTACTAGGATTGATCTGCCTACCTGCCCCACGGTTCCCACACGAACACAATATGTCCCTGCGATCCCATTATCCAGATAACTGGCTCCAACAGATACCTTTGCCTCTCATATGATTAAGGCTGGTAAATTGAATCCCTGTCTTCATTTGGACGAAACGAGCCATCGTGCATACACGCGTGCAAACCTAACCAGAAGACCGTGGTATCCAATTTGGAAATCATTCGGATTTGGGACGGAGTTCCAGAGCTTCATTTGTTGGAGATCCCCACTATCGACGTTGAATGAAGCTTTGCGGAGCGTATTTGACGCTTGGGGACGTGGAAGCATTCATAAATAAGACGGCAGTAGTCGCTACTGTCGGTAACCGGTGCGCGGCAGGGTTCCAAATTAACCCCACACCCAGAGCGACGTATCGTAAAGATTGTGGAAATTGACCATGTGGCTAATAGTGACCGTAGTTTGGTCCGGAAAAATGGGATGCTGCAGGAAAGAGTCCTTGAAGCGAAAGTTGACTAGTTGTGAAGAATTGATGGAATGTAAGAAGACTTGGGACGTTAAGAAAGGCGGTAACGGGTGAAAACATGGGGAAAGACATTGGATTTGAGAAAGGTAAATATGCTCCCGTAAAATTTATCTCATCTTACACTTAAGGTACAGCATTTCCGCATATTTCTAGTTGTACTTATTATGTTACGTTGTACACGATACTATCTCCAGCACGCGAAGGCAAGCATATATTAGAAGTGCGACCACCAAGAATGTAGACCATCAAGCTTCGAAGTCTTCATCGCTGCCCTGCTCACTTTGTCCACTGTTCTCGTCTTCTTCCGTCGTCTCTTCCTTACTCATGGTCTTCCGTTTTCTTCCACGTCCCACGGAAGCAGGAGCATGGGTGAGGAATTCCACAAGGGCACCCTCCTTGACATTCTCATCAATGACTTTCCTGCGGGCCAGTGCCGGTTTCTCGCGCTTCAGGAGATGATCGATCACGCAACCGTCTTCCCATCCTTCGCTATTTTCACCAGTGATGGCCTTGCATCTTCGACACAACTGTCCGTGTTTGAAGAAGAGTTGATGCAGCGAATACTTCAAATCATCTGGTATCCGAACCTGAAGATGCGCCGCGGTCGAGTCTCGGTCCGGCCCCATGAATTTGCCTGTCTTTCCGGGCGCGAGCCCATCCCATTCGCCTGCTGGCGGTACCCAGCCTAGCCACTTCGTGATCCGGAAGACGTGCGTATCAACTGCGAAAGCCGGTCGCCTCAAACAAAAGAGACAAACACACAAGGCCGTCTTGTATGCAATACCAGGGTAGGACATGAGTGCATCAAGTGCATCATTCGTGTCGAGAAGGTGGTAGTGATCGAGAGATAGCACATGCTGCTCTGTCTTTGCGACGTCGAGGTCTTTCGGCCCCTCAGCTGAATCATCCGAAGCCATGATCGCTTCGCGACGCTCCTGATTCTCTTGCCACACCATCTGAAGGATTCCTTTGATGTGTTTGCTTTTGATGTTCGCAAGGCCGCCATTCTTGATCGCATCACAGACCTCTTCTTGGGAGGCAAGATGAACCTTATTCCAATCCACACTTCCTTTGCCAATGCCTTCTTGTAAGATACCGAACTTCCCGACAAGTCCTTGGAATGCGCGTGCTGCGTTGGCCTGGGTGGTCGAAGCCGATAGAAGAGTTCGAATCATAGCATCCAGAACCGAAGGCACCTCACCACACCCGGCTACAGTAAGCGACGGAGGAGGAATTGCGGCGGGCGGCTTGTATTCCCCGTGTAAGGAAGTCAGTAAACGGTTGACCTCATGGCATTCTTCCGGCGTAGGATGGGGCCAATCGGGATACGGTGTGGCTCCATGGGGATATTTGAGCTTCTTGTTCTTCTTCGGTACTCTCACTTGAGGTGCTATGCCTTCTTTCTTGGTCGCATCATGACTTTGCTCCTTGGGCGATTGTTTTCGAATAGAAGCAGGCTTATCGACCACAGACGCAGGTGGCACGTAGACGGGCATCCGCCCAAGATTGTGAGGCAATTCTTCATACTCCACTTCTTCCTTTACATTGGTTTCAGAGGCCTTGCCGTTGCTCTTCAATGATCCCCTCGACTTTTTAACTGGCCAACCAAAGGAATTGACATTTTGGACGGCCGTTCTACGCTTCTTGGCCTTGTGAGTGTCGGGAGTCTGTGGAGGACGAGACAGTTGGGAGGGCTCATTAGGGTTGGCAGGTGATATCTTTGCGGAAGATATCGTCCTCGTAGCACTTCGAGTCAACCGTCGGTCCATTAAAAGATCGAGACGCCGAGGAAAATACTCCTCAATTGGGACTTGATTTCGTGTTTCGCGTTTGGATTAGTTCCTTGGGAGTTTAGGTAGGATGGATGGGTCTCGGCGGAAGAGGTATGTAGTCGGAAAGTAATTCTCAGTCTCGACGCCAATCAGCGTGAGAAGTGGAAAAATGGAAACCACGGATGAGATTCGTTCCAGTAGTATTTGGTTCACTCGAGGGAGAACGTGAAGTGAAAGGAAATGGGCATGACGTTCCTGATTTCCCAATCAGGGAGTCTGGCATGGATGTTGAAAAGGGTTTAGCGCAGAACGTAAGACCTGAGGACGGTTAGGGCGGGCGCTCCCGAGGTCCGGTCATCAACGGTCAACAATCTTCGAGCGACTCTAGTCTGTCTGTATCCTACGCTTGAGACGAATATCCATAAGGCTTTCCTTTACTCTATATACAATATGGCGAACATCGCATACAAGGCGCCCTTGGTTGTGCCCGCTCTTAAGCGCCATACCGCTACCGTCATTGTCGCCCATGGTTTGGGAGACAGCGGGGCTGGCTGGTAAATAATCCCCTAGACATGTTGATACCCGGTCGTACTCATGGGCATAGGATATTCCTGGCGGAGAACTGGCGGCGGAGAAGCAAGTTCGAGGAGGTCTCCTTCATCTTCCCAAATGCTCCCATGATCCCCATCACACTGGTATGTCCTTTGTCTCAGGCCGTCAGCATGGGTAAGACGAGCATTCACTGACGGACCACGACAGAACATGGGTATGCGCATGCCAGGCTGGTATGACATTAAATCTCTGAGCGACCTTTCCTCCCGCGAAGAAGACGAAGAAGGCATTTTCCGCAGCCGCGATTACTTCCACAGCCTCATCGACGCCGAAGTAGCCAAGGGCATTCCCGCAAATCGTATCGTAATCGGAGGATTCTCACAAGGCGGTTCCATATCCTTGATAACCGGTACCACATACAAGTCCCAGCTGGGTGGCATATTTGGGCTCAGCTCCTACCTGCTGCTGCAGAAGAAGCTGAAGGAGGTGATCCCGAAGGACAGCCCGAATCAAAACACACCGATATTCATGGGACATGGTGATGCGGATCAGGTGGTCGCGTATCGATACGGGAAGATGAGTGCGGATGCTTTGAAGGAGCTTGGATATAAGGTCGACTTCAGAACATATCAGTGAGTGCTTGTAGAGTCACGTGCGGTGTCCAGCAGTGCTAATGTTTGCGTAGCAACTTGGTGCATTCAGCCGACCCAGAGGAGATTGATCACCTTGAGGCGTATCTCACCCAGCAAATTCCCGCTCTGGGTGAGGAGAAGAAATCCGAGGGCTCCCTCTGACTCCATCGAGCATCTTCTTTTGCATCGGAGTCTCCGGAAGTCATGACGGCGTTAGTGTTATTGGTAACATTGGGTATAGCATGCATAGCATGGTTGAAGAAGCGAAGGGCAGATGACAGGGAATAGGGACGGGTAATTGGTCATCAGCTCATGAGCACGAACATGAACGTGTACAAGAGTGTAGCTTTTGGATTCTTGGATGAGATTTGCGTAATTAAGTTTTTACTCTGCCTAAATCAAGAGACCTACAGTCCGCAGGTGACCTTATGGTAACGTGAATAAACTGGTCTGGGTATCTCAAATCGCCCATGAGAACGTCTCTAGTACCAAAAGAAGCAATCCATGAGGGGGTATAATGGATGCCTCCGGAGTGTCTTCCAGAAGTTTCAACCGACGAGTTTTCGTGCATTTTTGGCGCATTTCCAATTGTGGATCGCCCTTCTGCAGTCGAACTGGCGAATATTGTTGCTCTTAACGCAGCTGGGCCCTTTCGATGATGACACTGGACGAAGTATCTGTCTAGTCGCACCCAGGGAAGCCACTTCACTTAGAAGCAAATCGGTATGGGTTTACCGAACTCAGGTGGTTGCGTCGATGACCACGTGGCGCCACCGGAGAACCATCCAGAGCGACTCTCGGCCATCTTCAAAATCTCCTTTAGAAAGCTCCCCTTGCCGTTTTCAGCTCCTTCACTATCTGCCCATTGCCAGATCTCCGGGTCATGCAGGTCCAACATTCCCATACCACGCCCACGGGACCAAACTTCGCCCCAAAGCAGAGGCCGCAAGACCTTCCAGTTGCAACCACACTCCGTCACGGCATAGCGCAAGGCTTCGGGGATCATGGTATCAGCAAAATATAGGACCCCGGTCAACGCAATGACTGCTCGTTCGTTGCCTTCGGCAATTGCTTCCATTAGCCCTTGCTTGGCTGTCTCCCCTGCTGTGCTCCCCGTCCAGTCTACCTTGCATCTTAGGATGACCAAGAGGTAAAGTAGTTCAGCTTTGCCCGGACTCCACGGACCATGGAGCAATTTCTCGGGTAACTCCAAGCCAGGGTCCAATCTTAGGCCGATAGGAAAGACCGCCTTGCAAACCTCATGAAGGTGTAATTGTGGGTGTTCATCCTTAGTGAACACATCGTGGAGAGGGTCTACACGTGGCTGACAACTTGCGGGCTTCATGCTGTCGAATAGCTTAATGACTTCACCGTGACTTTTCCGAAAATACTCCAAGAAGAATTCCCAGGTGAAGAATCGACACGCGAGTAGTTGCGATTGGAGGAGAGGGTCCGCAGGCCTTTTGGGGCGAGGCAGCCAGAAGCTTCTATCCTCGTGATTATATCCAACATACACATTATACTCTTTATTAAGATCCACCGTCTCGAAGAAGCATCGCCTGGTAAACTCCATGCATATAGCTTTCGAAGATAACTTCCGTCCTAGGTCCGGCGAGGCGCGAGGGAGTGACAGGTTCAGACTCTCGAGGAAAATGAGTTCTAGGAGTTCCTGAGGCAGTCCTTGCAGGGTAGGCATAGATGCGACATATTGTTTCCTGAGCCTGGGCTTTTTGGCAGTCTGCAAGATAGATGTTCTAGCGGCTTTAACGGGTGCAGACATTTGTGATTGTGAAGCAGAGACAAGTGAGCGGTTCCTTTTCTTGCCACGGATCCGGATTGGCGTTGGCTGCATTTTAGGGATTTCGGCGGTAGGAATCTCTTGATCCTGGCTACATAATGTATCCCGTGATAGAAGGAGAGTTGGCGGATTGCAGTTGTGTACCCGTCAGGTGGTGAGTGAATGCGTGGGGACTGGTTGCAAGAGTTCAAGATGTGGCGCGGATCACCTAGCACGTGCCATATCTGTGGCGTCTGTGGCTCGTGCTCTTGGCCCCGGCGCCCAGCATGAGTTTAGTTTACGATCCTCATCATAAACAATCGCGAAGATCCACCTTCCGACGAAGACCACATTGCAAACAAGGATGCAGGTCCACGCCGTACCTGATTCGGAGCGTGCCCTCACATCAACCGGAAGGCGACTTCCGTGGGCGTACGAGTTTGCGGAGTAAGTCGCTGTCTCATTCCCGCTGGTTTCACTTTGGGGATCCAATGTGTTCTTCAATAATAAGTGCTTTCCGTTGGACAACCATATCATTATGTCCATCGTGCGAAGCTCTAGACTTCCACCGAAATAGCGCATCTAACTAATAATGGACAGCTCAGATCATACCCAACGGCGCATCCCCGAGGAAAAAGGTCCCTTCGGTAAGGCGCGCAAGCGCGGCCTATCCCGCAGTAAGACAGCGACTCCGGCGCGGGGACAAGACCAGGCGAAACTCGAAAATCTTCGGGTCATCGACGACATCTTTTCAAAAACCAAACAGCAAGAAGCTCAGAGGGAATCGTTACGAGCGCGGAACCCCTCTGGACCCAATGGTACCCTCCCCATATCTGCGTCAGCGCCCAATCTTCTGGAAGCTGGGGGTTTGGATAGCTCCCTATTTCAGGGAAATGGCACTTCTACGGCGCCTAAGGAGCCCACAGAGGTGATATTATGGGGCTATGGACCTGACCAGCAATGGGCTGCGATAGACTGCTTTGAGAAAGTGTCGGGCGGAATCATATACGAAGACTACGACCGCCAACCACCGAATTCGCGATACAACCTCTCGTTATCGCAACACAAAGCGTCCTCAGTTCGCTCGCTGTCGAAAGCGTCCTTACGCAAGCTCAATGAATATGTCGGTGGCGATCACTGGATAAAAGTCACATTCGATTCCCCCGAAGCCGCAGAACGCGCATGCCACTACTCACCAAAAATCGTCCAGGGGCACGTAGTTTCAGCCCAGCGCTATGTCGGCCGTGGTCCTCCCGAAGACAAGGCAGTGCGGGCATCACCTGGTTCAGCAGTTGCATCACCAGCAGGATCCCCAAATGCATCTTCGTCGAGTACCCTACCTTTCGGGACCTCATCCGCGACCGTCTCATCAGCGACAGCGACGACATCCGTTCCAGCGTCGATGGCTCAGCGCCTGGCATCTGAGCCCCTTCTCCGCAGCACCGGCGCCTTTCCCATCGACGACGACGAAACCCTCGTTCCACAACAACAAGCACAACCCCCCGCACCCGTGGGAGCAACGTCCACCTCAGCAGAAGCAATCCGCCAGCCTGGCCGATCGACCCTCCGGGTGAAGGGCGCAAAAGCCGCTGTTCTCCTACCGGCAGAGAAGGCTTTCCTCCCCGCTCCTTCCCCTTGGCAGCAGACATTCGGAAGTTGGCCGATCATCGGCTGGATCGTTGGCACCAATCACGGAATCATTGGTGATCAGGTGCCTAGGAAGGAGGATGGCTCGTTTGATAGCGCCAATGCGAGCTTGTATTGGCGTATGTGGTATAATATCGACTCCTGCTTTGGGACGGACTTCTGCGGTGTCAGAGACGCTGAGTATGAAGATTGAGGGAGTATGGTGGGAATGAATGCATTGGGTGGCGTCTGGGTTGGAATAACATGAGATCATGCAAGTCTAATTCGATGTGGATAAAGCATATCAACTGACTGCTGATTGGAAGGGCAAACTGTGGTTTACTGTGCTTTGTGATCAGAGGCGTCCATAGTCTACTTTTGTAAATACCCATAAGTTTCGAAATGTCAAAGTCTGATTATTATCTCGATTACTTCACAAGGTAGTGGTTCAATATGTGCGAAAGGGAGCGGCTGACAACGCCAATTTCAGACACTAACGCCATGGCCATGAGAGAGAGTATACATCTAATGAGCAAAGGTCAAACTATCCATCATGTATTCGTAGCCGCACCACTGCGCCCCGCCCATCACACGTAATTCGTACTGAGTGCATGCATCCAGGATAACGATTACACGTACTGACTGAGCCAGCGGATGGCCTCGCCGTACCCTAAGTGATGTGAGCACCCTATCGTGCTGGGAAAGAAAATGGTGCAACATACCTTGACGCATGACGACACTGCACATGAACACCTCAATAGGTCGGATACCCTCCAGAGGCACCTTGCCCTTTCCAGTGGTCTGGTACAAACCCAAGGCGGCGCGTAGCTGGTCCTCCGAGATAGCGTCGGGGTGATCGATCTTGTTGCCGAGAATGACGAAGGGCGTGTTGGCGAGTTCCTCCATGGCAAGCTGTTGACTTGTTAGCGAACGAAAAATATATCGTGAAATCGGTGCTTACTAGAGCATCGAGCTCTGCTTTCGATTCGGGAAGACGCTCGTGATCCTTTGCATCGACAAGGAAGACGATACCGCTCACCTCAGGGACTGAAACACATATTAGAAAACGTCACATCTGGAAAGGAGGGATCAAGTATACAGTAATCGCGCCAAAGGCGGCGTGCCTGAGCATGTCCACCAAGATCGAAAGTGGTAAACTGCTGGGGATAAGTCTAGGTTCAAAGTGCTTGGACGCCCGGAACGGACCTTGACATTGCCTATCGACAGCTCCTCGGATGTGGGGTGCAGTGTTGGCTGACTTTGGGAGAGTCAGCTTACCACGTTTCATCCACACCTAGCTTGAATAAACTTACAGCACTGCAACTCTGTCGTTCTTGAGCATGTGCAGAAGACTATCCCAATCAGCTTTGACCTTCGAGTGCAGGATTAGTTGCCATACGTTGTCTTTCCTGCATTGTCACTGCTCTTGTGTTAGCAGCAATCTCGGCAGAATATATTCAATTCTAGACATAGGTACGTACAGTCCAAGAAAGAGGAGTTTGGCGTGCTATACAAGGCGTTAACCCCTGCGCGGAAGCTTTCCGGAACATAAATACCTTGTTGAGGAGGCCAAGTGACGCCAGGACATCGTAGACTATAGCGATACGTCAGCCTTTCCTGTATTATGCACCACAAGTAAAGCTCCAAGCCATAATGCGGTCCCTTCAACTGCTGCGGATAGGAACAGGTTGTGTGTTACGATGGACGTCATCCGATGAGGCCAGCACACCGACTCCACAGCGAACCCTGAGACAACTCGGGGGATTTGACCTCCAACTCTTTCATATTGTCGCCATCTTTGCAGAACCACATAGTTTATCAAGTTGTTCTCCGTCTATTTGGCGGCGGGTGATACGGGATACCGAACAGACAACCGGTCGCATGGCATGTGGAGCTAGGGTTACTTACACCTATCAACACAGTTAGCCACGATCAAAACACGCCGCAATTCCAAAACAGACTTACCAGTTTATGATCCACATATTTGCAGCGTTTAATGGGCGTCCTGATCAAAGGAAACGTATCAAGAGCGAGTGCTATCCGCTATCACCAGTAGGCAAGGATTCGGAGTTGTTGCGGTGGACCGCCTCCGTCCGCATCCTTGGAGCGGGTTCGAGAATGCTTGGCATTAGATGACATAATCAGTTTTCCACGTGATGTGAACATTCACGCTCAAAATGGAACCATATAGCAACTCTAGGAGATGGTTTACTTGGAAGATAATAGACTTATCATCAACATACTGTATGTTCGAGAACTGAGAGGGGTGTCCAATCTTGAGGAGGTAAAACGAGAAAGCATGTACTGTACACACGTGTGCAGAGGACACATGCATCTGGAGCGACCTGAAGGGGAAGGAATAATCGGCCGATTGTATCTCCCAAATAAAGATCCAGGTCGAGATGATCTGTCGCTCTGTCACTGGTTTTCTTCACAAATATCCTCCTAAGACAAAAAGAAACGGGTGCAGTACAGGTGTGTGAGATTTGGTGTGTGGGTGGTAGCTGCGCCACGAAAACAATCCTAGCCACCGCACCAGCACGATTCTTCATTCCAATCCACAGCCACTCCTCTCAAACGTTTTAACGAAATATTTACCTATCACTTAGCGCCAGTAGCATCAGCCCCACAACTCATCATCCTCCATCCTCGTTTTCGAGGATCGCAGCCTGCATTGTGTGAACCAGATTGAACTTGGAAATCAACCGTTCGAACGGCTAACTACTATTTCAGGAATGTCAGCCACGTTTTCAGTCACCACAAATATACCTCAAAATTATACTATGGGCCACAAGGACGGGTTGGGAAGGAGCCGACGTAAAATCACTTCGAGTTCAGCGAATGTGGTGGCAGAGCTCTTCGTACCTAACTAAGCATTTACTATCAGGCATCTCTAAGTGCTGAAGGCATCGATCATTGGCAACACAAGTTCTCACCGTGCATGTCATCATTTATTCACCAAGAATAAAAATCAGGATCCATTTTCCTCGTCTCGTAGTCCAGCACCACGTTAAGACTTGGAAACAGATTGATGTAATGTGGATTTGTGGTTGACGATAGTTTTAAACGGTCCGAAGCGTAGTACGATCAATGAAACGTTCGGCTACGGCCCCTCTAACATTTGCGTTTTTGGTGAGAGAATTGTTTCTCATACACGTTGCCTAAGTTTAACACACTCAGTAATGTTGTTAGCTCTAGAGCACCGCTCACCCGACTTGTCTCGGACTTCGGACTGGTTTATCACGGTATTTTCTCATGAACCGGTACGTTTCGTTTCACGGTCTAGCCCCCAACTATCGTAAGATGGACATATTGCACTACCGTCGTCAATGACACTTTACAATCAAGCACATGGTGGACTTTCACGGACGCTTGACTCTCATATGTGGGTGGATAGAGCAAAGAGTAGACAGTGATTAGGCCAAGGGGTGCAATCCCCCGTAGCCTAAAAGATGACTTTCTGAAAAATTACAACACAAACCTGGTTGAAATAAATGATGTTACCTGGTCATGAACCAGAAGACTGGCCGGATTTGGCCGTGTGACCAGTTGGCATCACTGACGGGGACTTTGGGGTGAGGCGCGGTTCTTCACTGTGCCAGCGGCTTCTCCCCCATTCCCCCATTTAGTGCGGCACCGCCAAGGACACAGACACTGTGCCATAAAACCATCAGGGGAATCGCCTTTTCCGCGCCGCTCGAGGCGTCTTTGGCGTAAGCCTCTTAGCTCTCTTCTCGCAAATGACGATGCTAGCATATGTTCGCGAGTCAAATGCTGATCGATTGAGGCACAGGTATTGCCTTGAGGAGTTTAAGGGCGCTTTCAAGATGTATATAAGATCGAGGGCCTTCGCAGATAGAAAAATCATATTCTCAGCTCCACAACGATCACTTTCACTGCCTTCTTCTTCCGTCATTGGATTGCTCACTCCTCTGTGACTCACACAAATCCCACCACTGAAGCCGGAATATCCCAAAATGCCATCTTCTACCTCGAATGTACCTGCCAGCTCTGGACATACCGTTGCAACTGGCGCGAGGGGTGGTCCCTATCAATACTACCCATGTGTAAACGCAAATTCGCCTGGACACGCGGTCTCATATACTTGGAGGCTTCGTCCTGGTGAGCAATGCGAGAATTGCCGCGTTAGTTGTTATATTCCCAAATCAAGCGTATATACTGACAGCCGTTACAGCTCGCAGGACGCTGATCGCTGAGAAATGGTTGCCGTGGAATACGGTTTTGGAGGATTATCAGATTTCGTGGGCTCACGCCACCTTTTCCGAATGTACACTGCTCTCTTCGGAGTTTGAATAGGCTTCTTCTTTCGAAATGTTTGGACTTATTTGTGTGGTGGTTTGGTTTAGAGTCATTCTCTTCGGATCAATGTGAGAACTTGCGCAGGTTACAATTCTCAGTGCACAATTACCTTTCGAATTATTACTATTCTCGAGATCATTTCAGAAACTCCAAGACATAAATGTCTCTGCATTGCGAGCTATATTCATTACATCGCAAACAATGGCCCTCATGTAATACAAACGTTGTCGGGCATGTCCTCTTGAGTATTTGATAGATCCAGCCTGAGAGAAATATGATTAGTCGCGACCGTCAGTAGTAAATTAAAAGGATAGAGAACCTACCAGATTGGCTTCTGAAGTCCCCTGTTGAAGAAGCACTCGGGTAAACCCGGTTGGAATTCAATGGCAAGTCATGTGACGGGCAAGGGATGCTCCTTCTTCGTTGCACCGTCCCACACCACTCTTTGTCCTTCTCACCTTTTGCTATCCCGACCTTTCTTCCAATTTTTCAGGAACTACAATAACAGGACGGAGACTCGCACTGATTTCCGGCGGAGGGACAGTCGTCATATTCATGCACCGTGCACATCCGACCCCACGCTTTCTTTCCGCTGAGGTCCGTGGTTATCGGTGAGGCTGACCGAGTTCTTACGCCTCATTGTCTATCGTCTCCATGCAAGCGCCGGGGCATTATCCGTTGTCACATCCTGGGTCCGGGGTCTGCTGCTGCGGTCGCCTGCGCCACCCTCCTCAAATGTGTTGTGGCGCTTCGCACCAGTAAGCAAATCGGCCACGGCGATTCCGTGCAGTAATGTTGAAATTTCTGGCAGGAAACATTATCGGTCTACCTTGACCGTCACTACCTTGGTTCCTCGCCGCGAGCTCGAAAGCCAATACATGGGAGGGCTTGTTCATCGTGGGGTTCACAGCTTCTAGCACCCTCGACCCGCTTTCCCAATCCTATTGCGGACCTAGAGAGCCCCCTCTACATCACTTGCTAAAGTAATGTCGACCATTGAAAGATCGCATGGGAAGTCCATACAAGTGGGGCCACTAAGGCATGCAGTTGCCTCAGGATGCGTCATAGCAACTATGAGTACTCCTCACAAAACTCTTGTTTGTCAACTATCGATATCGGAACCATGTCCCACTTGTAGGAAGAATAGCCCCTGAAAGAACCAACAAAATGATTCAGATTTTTGCATGGCCACTTCAGTGCGACTGGATAAACTTCAGACAGCACCAACACGACGATCAGGATGCCAATGCACAATCCAGGCTCTAACGTCTTTCGAATCCAGTGGTATTGATCTAATTCTGCACCAAATATACTCGCAATATTCAGCAATGGCGACCCGCAGAGAGAGCGCTAACCTTGAAGCATGGATGTGCATGTAGAGCATGTCAGAGATCGAACCTGCATCGTCGGGTTGTGCGTTACCCGCGGGCCGCTCCTGGGACGTATAACAAGACACTGATCCATAAAGTTGTGTTGGTTTTCGAGACCTCGCCAGCAGACCCGCAGCATTCAGACATCGCATTTCACAAAGTTTCTTCCGAACTTCTTTCTTTGTTCAATTCCGGATGAATCGAGGCAACGCTCGTACTTTTCCCTTTCAACCGTCGTTGATCTCTTTAGGGCGTCCTATCTTCCGATTGGCGAATCCTGCCGCACTTCCCGTCGGCCATAGCGTCAAACAGGAGAAATATTCGTACCCGCTGCCGTTGCTTATGTAGATTACGCCGTCAACCATGTACTCCCTGCCCCCTTCATGCTGGCGCCGCTCAAGTTTTGAGAGAGGTATGTGCAAGAGACGGATTGCAACGTCGCCACTCTTGGTTTCGGCTCAACGGCACTGAAGTCGGGGAGACAATCGCCCGGCAGCTAACCACGAAGGGAACCCAAAAATAATCCTACGTAGCCATCGCCCCCAGCTACTTACCAAAAGCCAACACCAACAATCAGGTGATCGAAGCTGCATGCAGTTCAACGTGGCTGTAGATACGGGAGGGAAGCCCGGTAGCGAGAGCCGGAGGTTGCATGAGACACTGCACCATGGTCCAAACACTCATGACCCCACAAGCTAAAAGCCGAGATCAGTCAGCAATATGGTGTTCTAGGGACCGTCAGAATGCTTTACACCTAGTTCTGCCTTAGCAGGCTCCCAGTTTAGGCTGACCACGATTGCACCTGCAGGACAGCAGTTCACGAGCACACGGCACGATCCCGCTGACACCGCGAACACGCCTCGAAGACCCCGCATGCACCGTCCAATCTAGGAAAATGTAAGTGCTCTTCCCCGTTTGCAGAGTGGCATCGCCTTCGCCCGTGCGGCCGTGCCGCGTGCTGTGCCGCCATTCCACGTAGCCGCGCCGCAGCGCCTGTCGCCTCCCAGACGTCTCCAGGCCAATT
Organism: Westerdykella sp. P71; assembly: GCA_019022765.1. Lineage (NCBI taxonomy): Eukaryota > Fungi > Ascomycota > Dothideomycetes > Pleosporales > Sporormiaceae > Westerdykella > Westerdykella sp. P71. The sequence goes on along the minus strand of JAFHBW010000186.1, from coordinate 24,968 downwards.
GTTTGAGCCCCATTTTCGAACGCCATCTACGATGATGCCAGGCCGAATTGGGAAGAAAGCAGCCTGCGGACTGATTTGGTGGGTTGTCTGGGGTTCGAGGGGGTAAGGGGACCGGAGCAGACATCCGCGCTGCGCTCGAGCTCTGCCACAACGACGAACAGGCACCCTTTCGGGGCCTATTTCGAGGCAGCTGTGAAAAGTAATTGGTTGATCTTGGGCACAAGAATTTTGATGAGTGATTGGAGGAGTAGTGTCGTGGAAGTCAAGACTCCTTTTCCATGATCTGGAGACGATGACACCCGTTGAAATTGTTCGAGTGAAACAAAACCGTACTGTCGGAGTACTTTATATTACGCCTGGTAATCCATTTATTTTGTACTGTTACAAAACCATCGAGAAGAGAGGTCATGAACGTCATCAGAAGACATTAGATGCTCAGTAGAGTGAACTCCCGTACTCGGCCTGTGCCTTTCACTGTACTCAGATATAAGCAGCGGTATCACGTATACGCACACCAACCGCACGACTTCCTCAACCTTTGCCGCGGTCCCCACCACACCTGCACCATATAATCAAAGAGCCAGACTACGATCCAGTTTCTGGAAACACCGTCAGCACACACCCATCTTGCTCAAGTTAGGAAGCAAACACTCACCAGTCTCCACGCCAGGTTGTCTCCCCTCCAAACCCCCTGTAATCTTCTTCTTCAATTTGCTCAACCCGATCTTACTCTGATCCTTCGCGAACTTTGCATTCCTCGCAGGTTTCCACTGCATTAGTCCACGCTGCTTGCGCTCCTCGGTGCGCTTGTTCTGCTTGTTCACCTCCTTGCTGCTCCGCGACGACGACTGTGACATGACTTTTCCGTTGGCGCCAGACGAATATGCTGTTGTGTTCGTGGCCATGGAGCTGCGCGGATCGTTCGAGTTCGTTGTGCTTTTATTGGACTCGGTGCCGCCGTTCATTTCTTGGGCATTGGCGGTATTGCTTGCATCTTGAATGCCAAGGTCTGACGATGAAGAGATAGAAGAATCCTCAGAGTCGTAGGCTCCGTCCACATCATCGTTGGCTTCGTTATCACTTGGGTGGTGGGGATCATGGAGAGGTTCCTCAACACCCGGTTCGCGCCTCTTGTTCCCCTTCGTATCCATGTAGGCCTTGGGATCATGGCCGAAAGCGCCAGACCAGTCTTCCCCAGACTTGGAGAGCCAGCGACGTTTCTCACGCTCATCGGCGGATTTGAGAATGTCGCGACCTTGAGTGAGCGACTCTTCGTGGAGTTGCTGGACGCGGTCGGGAAGTTCCTTTTCGACTTTGTGGGTTCGGACGCCTTCGGCGAGACAGGCTTCGAAGGTTTCGTACGTTTCACGGCTGTCGTTGTCGGTGATGAAGGCTTGGTGGCTTTCATCGGTGCCGGGCTTGAAGCGCGCGCGGAATTGGAGACGGCCGACTTCTTGGAGGTCTTCCAGGCCGGGCTCATTGTGGTAGTTTTGCTCAGTGATGTAGTTCTGCGTCAGGCGAGCGGGATGAGCAGTTGTCCAGATGGGAATGTTGACATCCAAATCCTCATTGTCGATAAAATGCTGGAGCCAGATGACGGCATATGCATCGGCCTTACGCTTGTTCGCAACGTGGAACTCAAAGACGATGGGCGAGCGGTAGCGGTGCTTGACTGGTAGGCGGACATTGTATTTGCCGTCCTGGTCCGTCAGATCGAAGTAGTACCCGTCTCCTTCATCAAGCTTCTTTGCAGCTGTCCTAGAGATTTTCCCGGTACTGCCTCCAGTGCGGAGCTTAATCTTGGGAGCGTGACTGTAGCCAAGGGCCAGAATGCGCTCAGAGCGGAACTCGAATGTGCCTACATCCCAACCCAACATGTTTGGAGGCAAACGTGTCTCGATGCTGCGGAACAGCAGCGAGATACGAATCCTTCCAAAGCCAATACCTCCGTCAAGCGGGTACCAACGAGTGACCTGCGAACTCGTTTCGAGGATATCAGAAAGCTTCAATGGTACCACACCGAGAATGGGGTCGTGCTCGCGGTTCCGAGAATCGCGGACAGTTACCGTTACAATAGCAGACCGCCAGTCGCGAATGAACCTTTCAGTACCCGCGTTGAAGATGGGCTGCGAGGAGACAGCCTTGGAACGAGTCTTGTACACCAAGGTGTCGTTGAACAGGATCGTACAGTAGCTCGTCGGAAGATTGCCACCCGTCTCTTCTGTCGCCTCCCCGTATGGTTTAGCCGGCTCATACTCACGGCCCTTGCGGTTCCCATAGCTGCCCTTAACATTCTCCAATTCAAGGTTCACGATCTGATGAACGACTACACTGCAGATACCACTTGGCCAGAGCGGGTCCGGCGGGGTGTGCATGACTGCGTCATCGTTTTCGGTGTTGGTGACGCCTTTGTCATCCTGCAGAGCTGGGTGGTCCTTCAGTTGATCCGGCAGGTTGCGATTCTTGCCATCTGTCCTGAGTGCTTTACGGAACTGAGGCTTGCCAAAGTAGCCAACTTCCCAGTGTAGCTCCCCGGGCATCTCACTGCCAGCTTCCATGCCAGCAAGCTTCGAAACTTGGGGATACATCTTGCCTGGGTGTTGGATCATCTTCTGCATTGAAAGCTCAACCTTACCAACAATGTCATCGGAAGTATGGCGATCGGAGTCCCACAGTTCAACACTGAGATTCTCATCTGCCTTGATCAATTCCGGAGTGACCAAAAGAGCTGCGGTTTCCTCCCATATTGGGTTCAGGTCGTCGGTAATCACACGAGTGCAGTACATGGGCTTTCCGTATTTTGAGAAAGCAAGGGTGATGTAAGGATCGCTTCCGCCGTACTCGCTTCCACGACGGTCCTGTTTGCTGAGGCCAGTCGCTCGATGAATCCGGATCCAGAGGACACCGAGGGCTTGTACATCCTTCTGAACGCTGTCGCCCTGCAGAATTGCTCTCATATCGATAGACATTGACTTTGGTGCGACATACACTGCGAATTGAATCAGTACGCAATGATTGATAACATGTAATTAGGAACGTACTGCTAGCGGCTGCTTTGATTGCATAGTTAACGAAATTGCTGATGAGCGGCAAGTTCAAGATATTCACGCCCTTCTCCACCATGGGAATGCAACCTGCCTGGACCTGAGGCGCACCCATGAGCGTGAAGGTTAAAGTCTTGAGGAAGGGAGGCTCAGGGGTCATGTTAAGGCGGAGACGAACGGTGCCGACAAGCCCTTGGAGTTCGACGAAGATGGGAAGTGGCACTCCAAAGAGACCCTTGATCCCAAGATAGAAGACCAACTGCATGTGCATGTTCCGTGCCTTGTCGGATGCTCGTTTTCCGCTTGGTGCAGCATGATAAGCGAACGAGACTTCCAAATTGTAGTAGTCGCCACCCTCTTCGTCAGCCGCAGCCTCCTGGGGATCTTTCGTCCTTTTGTTCTCCTCATGGATTGCTTCCTTCATCTCATGCATATGCTCATCGGGAAGAGCTCGCAAGCTGAGAATGCGGATGGGATTGCTGCCTTGGTTGATCTCTGCGACCCTGACGTGCTCAATCACGCTAGGTACCGATGCTTGCATGACGTCTTCCAGTGTGTCCGCTACGCCGATGAACATGTCAGGGTCGATCAAACCCCAGACGATAGCCAGGAGGGTGTTCATCCATTCAACAGATTCAGGAAGGAGGTTAGCAGTTGCTATCTGGCCTCTTGTTTGTTCGCTGTGCCATTCAACTTCTCGTCCGCTTCTTATGACCTGTTAAGGAGTATGGTTAGCATAAGCAGTCACTGTCTTGAAAGTACCCCTACCTCCTTGACCCACAACCACACTCCTGAAGAAAGACACATCGCCAGAGGAACTAAGCCAATCAGTCTACCACCGAACACCTTGCCCACCACTACAGTTGCTACAAAGATGCCGATGCAGAGCACTCCAGCCTTCTTCTCCAAAGCAGAAAATGTTGGCTCATAGCTCACAGTGGGCGTGGGATGGAAGAGGATGTTCGTCTTCTCGCCGTGGATGGGAACATCAGAAGTACTGCCTGGAACGACCGGATCAGGTGGAGCGGTGACATCCTGGGCTTTCTTGTACTCCTCAAGCGACTGTGACTCGTGCGACTTGATGGGCTGGAGTCTGTCAGTGGAGCTTTGACATATATGAATACTCCAACTGCTTACAGTTTCCTTTTGCAAATTGGCATTGGGAACGGAGAGTTGAGGGTTCTCCACTTGATTCACCATAGCTTTGCTGACATCTTCAATGACCACTTGTTTGCCCGTAGTCGGGTCCGTCACGGTCCTTCGGCACATCTGGTTAGCAAGGCTTAGGGTACAGAAAGTACAGAGGCTTTACTTCTGCGTCCCCTCAATCCCCATCTTGGCCGGTTTATGAGGCTTCGCATCGCCAGTTGCGGCCTCCTGCTTCTGTCTCTCGGCATACTCTTCGTCAAGCTTCTTGTCACGCGCGGCCTTGTCTCTGTCCAGGCTCTCGATGAACTTCTTGACCGTGGGCACTGGATTGGCACCAGAATAGTGGCCTCCTGGGGCGTGCTGGACCTGTTGCTCGGCCATGCTGTCCGTTTCAGACCCCTTTCCGCGGATTCACGGCACGGATATAGGCAAATCGTACGGTCTGGGGGTCAATTAACTGAGGAAAAAGGAGGTAAAGAGGCAGAGAGGGGTCAATGTAGAAGAGGAGAGCTACCCCGGCTCGTGGAACCATAAAGCAGGGAAGCAAGCGTGCAGACGCGTCAAAGAGTGTAGTCCTTCACAGAGAGTCGCTAGTGATGTCATGCCAAGGCGGTCCCGCGGAAGAAGTGTGGCTTGCCTACGCAAAACGAAAGCCACTTCAGCCGCTCTAAGAGAGTGTCTCCACCGAGATATCCGTGGCGGTTTCAACAAGTTGCGCTAACTCTCATCGAATGTTGCTGTGGCTGCGAATTGTTGCTGTGTCTGGACAAGTGCTCGACAAGGAACAATCGCATCCCACGTCATTCCGTACAGTTGCTCGCGAGCTACGCTTAAAAAAAGCAAGCGCAATCGGGGCGATCGGTTATCGGTTATCCTTGCTGCTTGGCGGGGTAGCTTGTCCGCGACGTGCGGGCCATCCCAACGTCAACCACACCACGTCACAACCACTGTCACTGTATTTATATCCCCATAAACAGTACTCCGACATGCCTTATTTTTCCACGACCCTCAAAAACGCTCGCTGTATTGTGGATGGGAAAGCGCATAACACCTCCCTCACCATTTCAGATAGTACTGGCCTGCTCTCGCATATAGGGGACTCCGGTTTCATCGCCAAGGATGTTGTGGACGTGAAGGACTATTTGATCGCTCCCGGCTTTCTAGAACTCCACACAAACGGGGTGGATGGCTTCCACTTCACGCACCACGGCGATTCCTACACCTATCACAACAACATAGACCGCGTCGCACGACACTACGCCTCACAAGGGGTGACGGGATTCTGGGCAACCATACCCACTGTAACAAAGCAAAGGTTTAACAAGGTGACATCCCTCCCTTGAAAGCGTCTTGCATTGTGTGGATGGGGTGAGGGGTGTTGGGGACGTGACAGTACGTCTTACACTGCTACAGATCCTTCCTTACCTCCAGCCCCGCGATATTCCACGTGCGGCTTCACTACTCGGTGCTCACGCAGAAGGTCCTTACCTCAATCCCATCAAAAGAGGAGCCCATAATACCAACTATCTTCTTTCCTGTAACGACGCGTCCGGAGCTACGGCTTTTTATGGTGATGATAACCTGAGGAATTCAGTCAAGCTCGTAACCTTAGCTCCGGAGCTGGAGCGTGCTAACCTCATCATCAAAGAGCTGAGGACTTACGATATCAGGGTTGCCATGGGTCACAGCATAGCGACTTTTGAGCAAGGCTACGATGCACTGGTCGCCGGCGCGACCGGTATCACTCATACGCTCAACGCCATGCCTGGCTGGGAATCCCGCTCACCAGGGCTGCCCGGCTTGCTGACATCCCGACGAAGGAAGGTGAGAGGCACTGTGGTCGAAGCACCGTATCATTCGATCATAGCAGATGGCCATCATCTTCATCCAAACACGGTCGCACTGCTATATCGCGCAAATCCCAAGAAAGCAATCATCGTCACAGACTCAATTGAACTGAACGGCTTACCTGATGGCACTTATCCTGGAAACGCACAAATCGTGTCCCAACAGACTAAAAGCGGCACCAGAGCGACGATAATCGGGACAGACGTCCTTATCGGTGGATGTATCCCTTTGCAGCAAAGCGTCCGAAACCTCATGGAATGGACTGGAATTTCGCTTCCGGAAGCTGTCATGACCGTCACCGAGAACATATCCAAGTTCATGGGGTTGGATGGGCCGGGTGGAAGGGGCGTCCTGAAGCCGGGTATGCGAGCCGACTTTAACGTGATGACTGACGACGGAAGGATCCTAGAGACCTGGATCGCGGGAAAGAGGGTTTGGTGCTTAGAGGATGAGATCGCCGTCATCGAGGATTCGGGTGAGAGCAGAGGCTGACGCGCGTCTTCACTGCGTGAGGCTGTTAGATTGGGAGAGTTGTTCATGCTCTTTGGATTCTTTGGATTGGGTCATCCTGTCCTGGAGTAATGCAGGTTCCCTAAGGAGTTTGGTCTTGGCACTAGATATTCCTTTGAGTATAAGTTTATCCAGATCATTGGTTTGAGACTTAAGGCCAAGTTATCCTATCGGCGTGGAACAAGCATGCTTTAACTACGCCCATATGCAGTAGACTACACCGTACTATCACAAATAATGCTGCACTTGAAGAGCACGAAAGAGAATGGTTCCGCGTTAGGCTTAGCCTAAGCACTCGCTTAAACTTCCTCTGCGCGTACGCTTGTCTCCATCACCAACATCTCCAGATCTTCCACTTCATATATGAACCCTTTCGTAACTCATTTCTTGGTGTGATTTTCAGGCATATTCGAAAAAGTATACGCCGCCTTTAGGAGTCACAATTGCAAGAGCAATCGACTTGTGAAGGTAGTTTTCTTTAAAGACTGCAAGAAACCTCAGGCCATGCGGCGGCCAGTTAAGAAGCTGTATGGCTTCGGATTCAACTTCGGCGAGCCTGGAGAGAATGTCCTCTTTCCCGGAGTACTTTTGGGCACTGTTATGGATGAAAATTTTGCGAGCAGCGATAAGAGTAGGAATCGCGTTGTTGAGAAACCGAGACTACTCGCATGCGAGGAAGGGATCGACATATTGAGCTGTTCGTGGTGTGATTCCTTAGGTATGTATATGTGGATTGTTGTCTACCGCGGAATTACTAGCTTTTGCTACTTCTGAGGACTTGGGCTGCTTCGCAAGATTAACCAGAACGGAAGGCCAGGAGCAGCCGTGGTCCAGTTCCCGAAACCCGTATTGTAGAATGCTTTCCATGGAACATCATACTCTGGCTAGCCCATTTGTTCCCCCCTACTCACTTGGTTGAGGCTTTGGATCGTGGTTGCTCACAATCCAATATCACAAAAACATTTTAGCTTATGAACAACAATCTCTGTGATCGTCTCGCTGATCCTTTTCACCAGTCATCATCTGTCCCACGGCTTCTTATCAACTCCCAACAGTGTGGTACACTGGGATAGGCATTTCTTCTTCCCAAATCTACTATTTGAGAGGTCAAATCGCACGAGCCCATGATTCGCAGAACATTACTGTATTCGCCAGCCCAATGGGTCACGGCATACAAGGCTTCCTTCTGAACACCGCGTCAAAATCTACTCTCCATCCTCCTTCCACGACAATTTCCGTCTTCATCCCCTCTAGCGAAGTCAAAGAGGGGCAAACGGACTCTGTTGAACTGACCCTGCGTCCCCGACTACGCGTCGAGCATATCGCCATGGGTGCCGAAGGACGCACGACCTTCATCACAGCTGAGGAGGTACATGAGCCCACCGAGAGCTCTCCGCATGTTCTCCGAGAAATTTGGACGGTAGGAAATCCGAACCAGTTCCTGAACTGGGCAAAAGAACATCAACTAGGGGCGGATGGGAGCACGACCTTCATCACAGATGAAAACGTTCAACATACCCCCTTCGAACACCCACTAACCGCCCTCATCTCCAACCACACAACAACCACGCTCCTCACCACAGCCGGTCAAGTCTATACCTCCTCTCCTGATCCTCGCTTCCCAGCTTGTCTTGGTCGACCATGTGATTCCGGCCATCCTCCTTCAGACGCTCTGGCTCCAGTGCCCTACTTCTCCGAAACCCGCGTTGTAAAAATCGCGAGTGGCGGGTACATGACCGCTGCAATAAGCGAGGATGGGGAGTTCTTTATATGGGGCCAGGCGGGTCCGGGAATGGAGGGGTTGGCGGTTTTAAAGGGAAGGGAGAACGACGAGGAAGAGCAAGACGAGTTCGTTAAGCTTGTGTCACTGTCTATCGATGGACATTCCGCACGTGCCACACATGTCGCTGTGGGGAGTGGTCATGTTCTCGTCGCCGCTGAAGCAGAAGTTCCAATTACAGGCGAGATTTCGAGGGCGGTGTTCGCGGCGGGTGATGCAGAGTATGGGCAATTAGGGATAGGGTTGAAGCATAAGTTCGTCGATAAGTTCGTGGAAGTGCCTGAATTTAGGGGGTGTAAAGTTGTGGGGTTGGAGGCGGCTGGGTGGGCGAGTTGGGCCATTGTTGAGACTGAGGAGGAGGTGGGATGATGGGAACCCAAGATAGGGTGCTTCTCAGATCGTCTGCAGGGCGTTCTGGTTGAACATATAATTTTCGAGAATTCTGCATTCAGTTGTTTAGGTTGTGGTTTTCCGGTTGATGCATTTTACGGCTACTCTGGGCGGCATTCTGCAGTTGATATACCCTTTCCATTGCTATTTCGTCACTCTAAAAAGTCTAAAAGCTGATACTGTTCGCCTAGAGATGACCCGATTGTCCAAGATAGCAGTTCTGAAACAGACAAACCAGGGGTCATGAAGAAAATGTGGTCTATGTCCATGTGATTGCCCAAAGTGATCTACACGAGTCCGGATTATCATGCACAACCAGCCCCAACTCCATTTCTAAAAGCGAAATCCGTTAATAGCCGTAGCCCCACACCTTAACATCAATGTACTTCTTCACCCGTTGCCAAAGACTCTCCTTCCCCCTCAACACCGTCGTCTCCACATCAAAGCAGTCCTGCTGGTGTGCATGCGCACAGATAGGATAGAGTTCGCGCTCGCACATGTCGCAGTAGAGACCTTCCACGATAGACACGAAATCAGGGCCCCAGGAGTTGTGCATCTCGCAAACCTCGCGTGCACTGTGATCGGGAAAGTGGCTCACGACCAACTGATCAACACAAGGATCACCTGCAACGCGGAGCTGCTCGCGACGGGCCAGCATATTACTTGTCGACTCGTGGTCGTCCTCGTGTTGTTGCAGGTGTCTCTTACTCCGGCGGATTTCGATGCTAGGTTCGCCTGGCGTCGGGGTGCCGGTAGGTGCGGCAGGGTCGGCGGTCGATGGAGCTGGAGCTGGAGGTGGTGGTGGAGGTGGATTCTTCTTTAGTTCGTCAAGGTTGGCGACGGTCTCGTTGACAGGGACGGGTTGGCCGGCTTGCGCGATAGGTATGGCGCCCATGACACCGCCAAAGCTACCTTGTCCTGCAGGAGGTCCATTGGGGTTCCTGCCCGCTTCGTTGAGAGCGTCTTCTGCTTCTTTTCTTACTCTTTCTTCCTCTGCCTTCTTCTTGGCTTCCGCGTCGTCCTTCTCTTTCTGCTTTTGAGCTTGAGGGGTGTCGGTTTTGGGACCCTTCCCAGGCTGCATCTCCTGATTGAAGAGCTTGTGCTTTGAGTAATCGCATTTTACAGTGAACTTGTTGCTCGGAAGCGTGGGGTTATTCTTCTTGCGGCTTATCGTTATGGTTTTGTCTGGGAGTACGTGTCCATCGACAACCCTCTGCATGTCCTTGTCGAAACCTTTGATATTCCCCTTTTCCTCATCATCTTCCGCATCCGTGAATTTCTCGAGAACTTTGTCATAGTACGGTAAACAATCAATGTAGTCATTGTCCAATGTCTTGTATAGAGCCATACGGCCGGGAGCTTGGCAGAGAGTATCGGTGAATTTATCGAACTGTTCTGGAATATTGTTAGAAATGAAGAAAGTAAGAATATGTTGGTGTCTTACTTCCAGCGGCTTCAGCCTTAGGTGTCTCTGGGAATCCGAAGGAAGGAAGATGCACCGATATGCCTTGGAGGAAACGGTCATCGTTGCTGAGCCAGACGCAGCCAGGTCGAAAGTCAGTGCTTGGGATGGTATTCGGGCTTGGGTAAAAGAAGTTGGCTTTCGTTGATGGTTAGATATTTCTTTCCCCGTTTCACCGTATTTTCTTACCTTTGCCTGCATCTGCACACTTTTTCAGATAGCCCGCATGCCACGTTCTCTCGTCGCCGGCTGCACCAGTCACAGTTATATCTGAGATGATTAATGAATGAGCTTTTGATGAGTTGATTCTCCATCGCTTACAGCTAACGCAGGTGGCGTCGTTAGTTCTTGCTTGAATCAGAAGATATTCAGGCGCTGCCGTCCTCTCTGCCCCCTCGAGAATATTAAACTCCTTCTTCTCGTTTACACCGTCCTCGATGCGATCGCCGTTAACTACAGCAGTTAGTGACTCAGTTGTCAAACGGCTAGGTAGAGTTAAGATCTCCATAACGGCAACATACCTTGTTTGGCAAACATGTTTCCACGGACATCGTAGAGGTAAAGGTTCGGGGTGATTCCGTTCGTGCGAGCATCTTCTTTTGCGTCAAGTGCGGTAGAGCCGATGCCAATGCGTGCGATGGGTTTCTCCTCTACGGGAAGCAGAGCCGCGGCCATGGTTACCGCGGAGAGGGTGAAGTCGACACCCATAGCAACTGCGAAAGCCATATCGAAGGATGGTGATCGAGAAGAAAACAAGAAAAGAAGAAAGAAAAACAAAGGGAAACAAAAGAAAAGGTTGAAGTCCGAAAAGCGCTTTGATCCAAAGGATGCGATTTAATTGTTGTAGTACGGTGGAGTATTTGGACAGTGGATGAAGAGCAGTTGTTTTCTGTTGATGTTTAGGGGCGTTGTGATTGTTCTGATAGCACGACTTCGTCGATGAACGACTACTTATATGCAACCATCTTCATAATGGCTGACTCCACCCAGTACAAACTACTTGTTCGTATCGAGGGAATAGAAACAGCATTCTAAAATGGTGCACCAGATCTTAGACTATCCTGATCCTGATGAGATAGCTGTGCTGCTACGCCTCCAAACGTATTCCTGCCTACTAAATTAATCCAGATTACTCTCGTCTCTGTTCAAGGACATTGCGTCCGCCTGATTGTAAGGAATTAGTCCCGTTTCGAGACACTGACATGTATTACTATCTCCAAGGTCTTGGAAGTCATGAGCCACTTGGCTAGTATCTCGGAATAAGTCAGGGCCGTTTCGGGATTCTTAGAAATCAGGTTCGCCCTGGCGCTACCAGAGTCTCGACAGGTCTACTTGGCCCTGTAGCCTAGACTCCTTACAGAAATTAAACATATCCATGCAGGGCATGGATAGACCACATTGGGTTAAACATATCCATACAGGATACGAATAGACCACCTGCATAGTCAGCGTGGTCGCCTCGGCGCTAACTGAATCTCGTAGGATCGGAATTTTGTGGGTACTTTGAGTGCTGACATGGGGTGTGGCTGAAGAAAGGTATTCAAAATGCTGACATGGATGATGCTATTTCCACAGGGCTGAAAAACTCCGAGATTGGAAGCTCCACAGTAACACCCGTAACAAATGAGACATGGATCCAGGTTGTGACTGGGATGTAAGAGGGACGCCACGGTACCTTAACATGCGAGGGACACTTCAAAGGATCCGCATCTGTAACTACTGGCGATCCTGTGCAGTAGGTGTACACTTTCATAATTCGCTTACGTATTATCAGCTCAGACGCAGTGATTTCGCACCGATGCGACATTGTTCTTAAGATTTCACGTTGGTCGAATTCGATTGAAGCCCAAACTCCTACTCTGCACCAGGCAGTATGACGCGTCTAAGAATTCGTATGTCGAGATCTCTCAGCGCATTATAATACGGCCACCCTGGGCCGTGCTCCCTATCACAATCCAGTTGTGGTAGGGTTGAGTACGGACAGCCACTGTTCTCCATATAGGAGATGTACCATGCGCCATGTGCCATAGCCCTGAACAGCGGCCAGTCATGCTTCGGACTGCAACCGCATGGCCTTACTGGGTATAGGCGCGGCTCCTCATACGGTTCCTCCGGGATGAACGACGTTGTAGCCTGGGCAAGATGAAACGATTTGAGACATGGGAATAGTCCTAGGAAATCTGGTAGCGGGTCTCTTGAGCAAGTGGCGCAATCCTTGCCCCCGCAACGGCATTTGTTCCATATCGTTGGGAGCAAGGTGTCCTCCATGAAGGTTACATCCATCGCTAGGTGCTGGAGAGTCTGGAACGTGTCGAGTATAGCCCCTGTTGACGTCCATTTCAGAATCTGTCTCAGTTTGATCGTAGACATTGAGAGCAAGATGAAGATATCTTGCTTTGCATTGAAGCGAAAGTAGCCAGTTGATGTGGGGAACCTCCAAGGCCAGTGATCCATCTTAAACTGACATGTATCCGGAAGGACAAAAGCAACGGCGTCTCTGGCTTCACGGCAAGTGGAGCCTAGGATGCGGCTTGCAGCGGTGGCAGTGACAAGGTCGCGCAGTCCTTCGGCGCCTCTGAGCCCATTGGGCAGTGCGAAGTGCACTTTGATCGGTCTCTTATCCCAGGTGTACTGCGAAACGCGTTCTTCCGGCGGTGGATCTACCAGAGTGACATACAGGTCTATCGAGTATGCACGCGGACTCTCTTGGGACAGACATTCGATCCAAATCTGCCGTCGAAGCTCAAATGGAAGCCTAACGAATTGATGGAATTCCTGGTCGTGAGTTTTGTTTTGCGCAATATCAGGCACTGCCACTTCTCCACGCACGGGCACTCCTTGACGCACAGCTTTGACAGGACCCTTATCGACAACGTGTGAATGTGAGGACAAGCCACAGCCCATGATGAGTTGCCTTTGAATCCGCGAAATGGCTACCGGGGAGGTTGATGGGGAAAGGGATGGAAAGTTGTGGTGTTCCGGTGAGGGAGGAAGTGAGATGCAGCTTATTATTCCTGAAACCGAGCAGGCTTGTGCATCGTGGCGGGACAGGTGCCCGTACCCAAAATTAACCGTTGCCAAGCAAGGCACCGAGTATATGAAACATGACTACCATTGTAAGCTGTTCTAGCTGCACGTGCTTGTCAGTTCTATTCGAAGATGTTTACACGGTTGGATCACTATGGTGAATCCATGGTAGGAAGTGAATCCCACACTCCAAACTGAACCAGAACACCGCCTTCCTGCGCAGCAATTGAATATTTTTGATGGCCAGATGGGCAAACCCTACGGTCTATTTTTTGAAGGAAATTCATCTCAACAATGGCTATATAAGATGGAAACGGTGACCGCTCTCCAAAGCAGATCAAGCAACAAACACATTTTCTTCATCATCTCCTCAAAAAGAACATTCACGCAAATATTCGTTTCAGCTGGCTGAGCTACATCTACACACCTCTCAATTATCTCTATAACATACCATCGACATGCAACTCAAGCTCCTGATGGGGTTCGCGCTGCTCAGCAGCTTCACTCTGCTTGCAGATGGACGAGCAGTGGACGTGGAACGGCGAGGTAGGTGGACAATCTTGCAAGACCCCTTCGAGTATCCATCACTAACATCAGGACTTTCAGAAGCCTCTCTGCTAGGGTCTTTCAATCCCAAGGCTATTGATCCCGATCTATTCGATGATCTCGCTCTTGAGCAGCTCAAGACAGAGAAGACCCGGCTATCTTGATGGAGTCGAAGAGTGAACCCCTGATGAAGGAAAACACATACTGGGGTGCGGTTGAGGCTGGAATCATCACCAGACCGGACTCCAGAGTCCACAAGATTTGGCGTTCATGAAGCCATTCGGCAAGACCGACAGCGAGTGGAAGCAGGACCCACGACGAGGCCCCGAGAATCCTATGACCGCAGCGAGCCCAAGGGTAGCGTCCTAGAAAGATGCAATGAACTGTCTGGACATGGTCGCACTGGACTTCGAAGATCGGACTTTCGCAAGTCAGACTGCTCTGGAGCCGGTTACTGTAAGCTGTGCATGGTGTTTCTGTTTTTAGACTGGTGTTTTTACGCATAAATTCTCTCTTTCCTCACTATGTTTTCCCTCTAGTTCCTTGTCAATTCAGCGTGTTCTTTCAAGACTTTCCCGCTTTTAACCCTTGTTCTTGGGGTTCTTGCGTCATGTTGAACGTCTTGTGATCCTCGCTCTGCGAACGTCAAAATCGTAATCGTTTGATTCCATATTGAATTTTGGCCGCGTCTTTCTTCTCTTCTCTTGAGTAACTTGCTTGTACTCTAATCAGTTGCCATTTATTTCTCAATTTCCTCGGCGGTCGCAATGCCCTTGATAGGAGTCGCGGATAAACGGTACAAAGGTAACCGGTAAGGAAGGCGGAGAAGAGGACCGGCATCGCAGCCTACCCTGGTGGGAAGGGGGACCAAGAAGAGGCTAGGAAACATATCCGCCTCTGGGGCACCCTAGTACGAGAAAGATGTAGTCGACCGGGCACTACGAAGTTAAAGAAGATGTAATGTTTTCGTTGCTTTGGGGCTCCAATCGGTGCGATCCCATGCACTCGCAGCGCAAAATTTAAACAGCATTTCGACGATTACCAAGTTTAGCAGCGCAGAGCAGGAACAACACCGATAGGACAGAGCATCCTAGTACTGTCACAGGTGTACGCGAGGTGACGTCGTTCCGAGGCATGGACCAACATAGATGGGCGTGATATTATTGACAGTGCCTGATCTTGGTACGTCTGCATACAAATCGGTCTATTCAGCCGACATCCATATCGGGAATTAACCTCTCAAATTCCAAGTGTGGCGAAGAAAAAAGATGCAGCATGATGAAAACGTCGTTCCTGTGGTTGGTAGCGGTTGATATTTATGCAGACCCATGTCGCGGGCCGCCAAGAGATGCAGGGGCACACACGTGATGACGGTTGCCGTGCCGGGACAAGTTCGGCCCGCCAACTTAATCTGGACCTTGGAAACTTTTCCAAGGTGGCCTGAGGCTGCCAGCTGGTGGCGGACGCTGGACACAAGATGGGAAGAAGGCCCTTCTTCTGCAATTATTGTGGCACCATACCCATTTTCTCCTGCAGCACATGCCACACGCCCTGTTCCTGGACTCCCGGACCGTACGACTGCATTATTGTACGAGTCGTAAGCCCTAGCGGTGAATTGGCGCACCCATGTTTTCCCTACTTTCTTCGTCACCTCGTCCGCACCGCTCAGCCTGAGGAACTGTAGCGACGTCATGTCAGGGCCACCGTATTGATGCCCGCAATGCAAGGCGGGTTGATCCTCCACTGCAATTTAGGCCCGTCGCTCGCCCAGCCATTCACGGCTTGGTTGCCTGTCGCACCGCCGCGGAGACACAAGGCTGAGGCAAACACAAAGTTACAAACATCTCCCAAAAGCAACCATGCCGTCGATCCGAGGAGATCGCACCCTCCGCTCGTCTGCACCGCTCGCGTGTTGACAGCTCCCGGACCCGGCTCGGTTTCGTCCCTCCTCCTCCTCCCTCTCGGTCGACGAGGAGGGAGACGCGTAATTGGTCGGGGAGTCGAACCACAAGTGGAGTCATCCCAGTTCTAACCCAGAATGCCGTGAACCAGTGAACGGGCCATAACCGGTATTGACCCCCCTGACCCGTGAGAATGCCATGTTTCCCAAGGTCCACGCCAAAACTTTCTTAACGTCATGCGGAGACTTTCGCCTGCCAACTTCGCAAAAACGCTCCTTGGTCCCCTGCTTTTCTTTCACGAGCCCTGCTTTTCTTTCACGAGCCGGTGCCGAAACTATCAAGGCTCATCAGACTTACTCATCTGAGCCTGGTGGGCGAGCAGCTCCGCTATCGCCGGATGACCTTTGCTCCGCGTCAACCAGCGTGGCGCCCTCTGACCTCTTTTCTTCTTCTGCGACCGTTTCCCACGCTCCCCAGACTACAATCCACTGTGCCCACCAAAGATACTCATATTCGACGCTCTGGGACTCCACTTGTCCGGTGTGAACGGTGCCCTGTTGATATGGTAGGCTCTCGATAGTCCGGCACGATCCGAACATGGATAACCGACATTCTTCGCCATCTCCCAGGGCTTCGAGCTCGCGACCCAGGGCCTTCAGGAAAAGGAGTAACTCGTTGCCAATCGTGGAAGCCTTAGGATGTTCAACACCAGAGGCAGAGCTCATCCTGGCCGAGGGAAGAGCTGCCGTCCGCAGCCGCTATGCCACCCACCAGCGCCATGGACGCCGGAATCCGCCAAAGCCAGACAGCGTGATAACCTTCCGGCCCCAGGACCACCTGCAGTATTTGAGTGAATCTCATCCAGTGATAGAAGATATGGAGAGCTCCAAACTAGACGATGCTTCGACCTGCCACCATATACGGACTCTGTCACATGGGACAGATCGAAGTAACTCGACCATTACTCCGACTGCCGCCTCCGCCTCCACCATCACTGAATCTGCAAAATCTCCCACCAGTCCTCTGTGGGATTATTCGGCGAATCTGGCCAAGTTCGTTCAATCCCAAATAAATGCTATTTCTGCTCACAGCCCAATATCCTATCACATTTCAGTTCCCGGATCACCTGCAAAAGTCGAAAGGTCGCAATCTGAAATCAATACGGAGAGGCGGTCCTTGGAAAAACCTGGTGCTATAGAAATACCTGCCATCAGGCCCCCCTTGCGCAGTGCCTTTTCCGCTTGGAGCTCAACAGACGATGGCACAGAAGATGAGCCACAAGAAGATTCCGAAATTCAACCATCAGGCAGAGCCTCTAGAGCGAGTAACTATACACCGTCCGCGATCCTACGTTACTATGAGCACGGAAGCGGTTCATCATTTCTCCTCACATCCACTCCTTTGGAAGAAGAGCAGCAAGTCCATCAGGAGCTAAGTCTCGAGGACTCTTCGTCAAACACTGAATCCACCGCACCGATTTCCATAAAGAACTACGAGCTCGACTACGATTCATGCTCCCTCTCCAATCACCCTATTCTCACTTCGTCCTCAGCGCCTTCGCTGTCCTCTGTTTCGACCGCATCTTACTTTGAGTGCAAGCGCAGCCGAGCATTCCCGGTTCACGTCAAGGATCGACTTTTGGCCGTGGTGTCCCCCTACCAGGCTAGTGGGAAAGTTCTATCAGCTACATCTCCATTCGATGGAGGTGCCTTAGCTAACGTACATGATGTATATGTCGAGTCTCAGAACAAAGTACTTGTGGATGGGTTGTCTTTCGACCTTATGCGCAATTCCAATGCGCCCAATTAATCCATCCTCCAAGCACAGATTCAGTCACTGATCGAATGGGCACACGAGGTGTGAATTTCTACGTTGTAACATTACCACCGCATCCCTTGGGGAAGTTCCCCTTTTCCAGAGCATACGACAGCCGGTCTGTTATATGCAGCGTTTTCTTGTCGATATATCGTGCATCAGCTTGCGATTTCCTTTTCCGTTCTCGGCACATGCATATGCATTGTAATATTCCCTTAGCTGGCGTTTCGATGGAAGTACACGGGGGCCTAGACTGAATACCTCAGAGGCACACTGGCTTTGGCTGTTTGTTGTTTTTCTTACCCGCTTTTCTGTTTAGGCTTTGGCACATCTGGGAACGTGCAGGTTGGACTTCCAACGACAAGGTGATGGTAGACGTAGACTTGCTTCAATATCGATACCAATATATGGGTATCTTCCTCCTGAGCATGACACAGTTTCTTCGGACTGTGGTTACGTTACGATTAGTACTTCTACCAGATCTACGCCTTTAGTCCCTTTCCTCAAAAGATTACTAGAAAAAGTTAGCCTCCGCTGCTCTGCGGGAGTCCGTGCGCACCTTTGCTCTTTCAACACTTTGCGCGTGGTGAACCGCAACACCCAACTACAACCTTCCCCATACCAAGCGAGAGCCAGGAGACTCTCTGTCTCCAGTTCCAGTGCGTGAGGAATCTCACCGGCGCACTTTGCGGGACGGCGTCTCCACCGCCCAATTCCCCAATTTCATTTGCACACATCTTCTCACTTTACTTTACCCCACGTATACGTACACCACTCCACGCGTCACTCCTCGCAGCCATGGCCGACAGCGAGCCAGGCCTGCTGGCCCAGATCGCAGGTCGCATTGCTTACGATTTCACGCTTATACAACCTATGATCCCACTCTATGTTCACTTGCTTCTGTCGGCATTGTTCCCCATCTACGCCGGCGCTCATGCCTCCCTCACGAGACCCTCATCGGCCGCGAAATCGAAGAAACGCAGGGGCGCGCGTATCAAAGAGGACGAATCCAGCGAAGATGAGGAAGAAGAGGAAGACACAAGAATGATGGAAGGTCTTTCGCCGAGCGATGCGATCATGTTTCCGCTACTCGCTGGGACGACGTTGGCCGGCCTATACTATTTGATCAAGTGGTTGGAGGATCCCGCGCTGCTGAACAAGATACTTAATTGGTATTTTGCTTTCTTTGGCGTGTTCTCTGTGGCACGACTCATCAACGATCTTCTGGACATTGGTCACTCGCTCATATTCCCCCGCCGCTACGCTCTCAACGGGACCTTATATCATGTTCGCGGGAAGGCGAAGAAGGCAGTACCGGTGGCTGGCAGCATCAAGGATAAAATTGCGATTGAGTCACCTCTCCCAGGATTTCTGGCGCGTATCCCGCTGTCGAGTAGCTTCCGGGAGCTCTTATGGTCCGACCGTGCGATGCCAGGAAACAAGTGGACCGTCCGGATGTACCTCCACCGTGTCTTTGCCGCGAAGGTGCGCATTGGGCCCCATGCAATCGTCAGCTCCATTCTATCTGTCGCTGCGGTGATCTACTTCAACTTTGTGGATAAGCCATGGTATTTGACGAATTTGATGGGATTTGGGTTTGCGTACGGAGCACTGCAGCTCATGTCGCCCACGACGTTCGGAACTGGCAGCTTGATCCTGAGTGCTCTGTTCTTCTACGACATTTACTTTGTCTTTTACACGTGAGTTCCTCCGCTACTGACATTTCACTCCTGCTAATGGATTCAGTCCCATGATGGTATCGGTGGCTACGTCCTTAGATGTGCCCATTAAACTCATGTTCCCCCGTCCTAGTCCGGCAGATGCTATCTCTAAGAAACCATCACACGCCATGCTTGGTCTCGGCGACATTGTCCTCCCCGGCATAATGATGGGCCTCGCGCTCCGCTTCGATCTATATCTCTTCTACCTGCGACGGCAGAAGCGCGTACCGGCTTCAGAGGAAGGGGGCAAGGAAATCATTGAGAAGCCCACATACTTCTCTCTAGCTGGTCGGTGGAGCGACCATTTCTGGACCCACTCGCTGTCCGGCCGGCCTTTGTTCACGACGTTCTCCAGCAAACCTGAACCCCCATTCACCTTTCCGAAGACATATTTCAAGGCTAGTGTTGCAGGATACGTCGCGGGAATGATGGCCACGCTTTACGTAATGCATGTTTGGCAACATGCTCAACCGGCCCTGTTATACCTAGTACCCGGTGTACTTGGCAGTCTGTGGTTGACGGCGTTATTCAGGGGCGAGGTCGGTCTCATGTGGAACTACAGCGAGGTGGTCGAGGAAGAGGCGGAGGCTGGCCAGAAGACCGGCGAGAACGAACGTGAAGCATCAAAAGGAACATCGGAACGTACCAGCTTCTTTTCCCTATCCGAGAAGAAGGCGAAGGAGCGGGAAGCGCGCTTGAAGAACGCACTAGGAAAACACGTTAGACTCGAAGACGAGTCCGGAGATGAAGGCAGCGCTACCAAAGATAAGAACACCGATCAGACTGACAAAGTCAAAGAGGTGGCGGAACACAAGTCCGATAGGGAGGTGTTCTCGCTGTCGATCGAAGCGCCCTGGAAATTGAAACATCCACGTTCCATTCGGCGGCAGGAGAAGCAGACCGACGGCAATCGTAGCGGGGAGCCTTCCCCGCTGGAAAAGGGGAAGCCGCATTGGGCGCCACCCACTGCTGAATTGAAGGCGGAGGAGCCTGCTGGGAAGAGGATTCGACTGAACTAGATGGCGGGATTATGCATTCAAGGAAGGGACATATGAGTGATGCACTACATCGGGCTCTTAGTGTGCTTAATACACTGCTTATGGGAAGCAATGGCCTGCATACCTAGCATAGCGACGGAGTTATCAAATTATTCGGAAATGGTAAAATTTCGTCTTCTTTTTGTTCAGGCGCATATCTATCACGGTGCATCTCCCCCTATTCCGTCAGCCTGTGCGTAGTGACGTCTCATTTCCCAACCTACAGCATCCCTTTCCGTAGCCAAGCACAACACCGTTTCTCTTCTCTTCTTCTTGCCTCACCGATTCCATCACTTCTCCCCTCCCGCTCCCGCATTCCTCGCTTCTCCTCCCTCTTCCATCTTCTTTGTCCAAGAACCTAAGAACCTCCAAGACCAAGAACACGAACACACGTGACTTCGTGGAACACAGATCACTAATCCGACGCGTTGCTGCCTGGGGCCACGCGTGCTGGGCTTCGCTTGGCGCATGCGGTGAGGAGGGTGAAAGAGAGGGGAGTGAGGGAGGAGAAAGGTATAAAGGGGGATGGAAAGGGGTGGTTTGGGTTCCGTGAGTCAGGAATTCAAGACTACTCAGTGACGAAGAAGGATTGAAGCCTGACAATACCGATTCTTTGATCTCTATTATATTCCACTGCCAATTTGTCGATCCAAAAATCGATATATCGACACAACACCATGGGCTTCAAACCAAGCATCGTCATCAACCTACCCGTTGCTTCGCTCAAAGCGTCTGAGCCGTTCTACGAGGCACTGGGTTTCGAGAAGGCGAAGAGGATGTGCAGTGACGATACAACTTGCATGGTACTGTCGGCGAACATTGCGGTTATGCTGATGGTAGGTTTTCCTTCCGCCCCCTTCTCCCACTGCCCCTTTCCCATTCGCAAACTCACAATCTCCCCAGGAAAAACCGCGCTTCACCAGCTTCACGCCTACGGGCAAATCCGTCACGGACGCGCACACCGCCACGGAGACACTCCTGTGCTTTTTCGTGGAGAAGCGCGAGGATGTTGACCCCATGGTTGAGTTGGCCCATGAGCGCGGCGGGAAGAAAGATCCGACTACGCTGCCGCAGATGAAGGGGTGGTATGGGCGCAGTGTGGAGGATCCGGATGGGCATGTTTGGGAGGTTGGGTATATGGTTGGTGGGGAGTGTGGGATGGATAAAATGGCGGATGGGGTGGAGATGAATAAGCAGGGGAACGGGTGTGAGGGTGGTGCTTGAGTGCGGATGAGTACTCGATACTGTCTTGAGCGGGCGGTGGGGAAGGTATCTCCATTATGAAATATCATGCTGCAAACAAGTCTGTCCTTCTCGATCAATCAATAAGAGAATTCGTCCGTCCAACATTGATGCAAATATCCAGAAACACCGTATATGCAAACAATCAGGAAAGCAAAAGCAGTGGTATCACGAACCCGAAACACCAACCTCCTTCTCTGGAAACTTCCATGTCAATACCTCCGCTCATATCTCCCCCTCTCCCCGGTCATCGGACTCACTCCAACGTCGGCCCAGTCCCCGTATGCACCCCTTCATTCCTCCACCTTGACGCCTCCCTCTCATCTGCACTAGCATCTCTACTGTGATCTCGACTGGCTCCCCATGTACTCCCACCCTCTACGACAGAAGACTCCCCGTCTATCTCATGCCTCCCAACATACGGGTTCCTCACTTCCACCCAACGCGCTGTACTCGGCGTCGGCAACTCCTGCGGCACGTCGTTAATCGGCTCCAGCTGGCTCTTGTAATCCGTCCCCTCTCCACCAGTATGGCCACGTCCATCATGTCTCGGCGAGGCCAACTCGATATACGGCGTCCCACCCAACTCTTGCGGCTCCTCATTGCTGTATTTGTGCGGATCAGCAGTTCTGGCGTTTTTCCGAGTCTGCCGGCCCGCCCCATACGTCTCCGTGATTTGCGTGTTGGCGAGCTCGTATCTCTTCGAGCGGCGCCGGCGATGGAGGATGACCGCGCCGACGATGATGATAATCAGGAGCAGACCGCCGCCTGCGGCTATGCCTGCTATTGCTGCTGTGCTCAGGGCGGAGCCTTCCTTCCCGGAGGATGGGGAGTGACTGGAGGGGGATTGGATGGTTACGATTTTGGCGGCAGGGAGCGGGTCGGGGAAAGCGGCTTGCGCGATTGTGAAGTTCGCGCGTTCGTAGTCGACGATGAGGTAGGCTTCTTGGAGGAGGGTGCGGCCCAGGACGTATTGGGAATCATTTGCGGCGCGGCGGATGGGGAAATAGTTTGTTGGGGTTTTGTAATAGGGGTATGATGCTTGGAGGTCGAAGGCTGCGTAGGGGAGAACGATATTGGTGTAGTTTGTGGAGGTGTCGGTGAGGGAGTTGACGAGCTTGATTGTGATGGTCGGGTTTTTGGATTTCAGTTGGTCATGGACCGTGGAGTTTACGAGATAGAGATCAGTGGTAGGGTCGTAGGTTAGCCCGAAGGCTTGTTCGAAGTTGTCGCAGATGGAGCGGGGGAGCCAGAGGTGTGGGACAGTGGAGTCGATGAGGGAAAAGTGAGCGCTGGAGGAGAGCGAATAGGTGCCTTTGAGGGAGTTCATTGCCAGGAGGGACTCTACGCCTACGGTAAGGAGGCGTGAAGGGTCGGTAGAGAAGGAGAAGGAGAATGGATTCGCATTAGGTGTGAAACGTGTAGAGTCGTAGCCTCCTAATATCAAGCTGCCGAATACGGATTTCAGACGGTATTTCGCTCCAGCAGTGTATGCGAAGGATAGACTGGGTATCTTTGTTTGATTCCGGAGCTGGTATAAGAAAGAGTCGATGGACTGGCTCAGACTGGAGAAGCTAGAATCCTCGGTTCCCAAGGGTATGTGGCCCAGGTAATAATTGAGTTCTGCGAGTCCTGCAACGACTTGGTGATCTAGCGACAGCGATGAGCTATCTGCGGCAGGACCAAGTGCAACTTTGTCATAACCGAATATCGCCGCGGCGGTGATGTTCAACCTTGCCTCTGTTTCCACATCGTATTGTCCGATTGTTGACCATGTAGACGACATGTTCAACTGAAATCCGGGACTCTGTGCGCTGTTGAATACCTCTGCTCCTCGCAGACTTGGACATGCCGCACCGTCTCCTGCCAAACACCCTTCCGGCACTATTACTTGTGTTGCGCCACTCTGCGTCGACGCCAGCACGCGAAAGTCCTGTCCTGGCGTACCGACACTGATCCTAAAGGTGCTCCATGACCCATCGTTTCCGTCAAATTCTTTCGAGGGCGGTACTACATAGGGCGCTGGAACGACTGACGAGGTAGCGCGTCTTGCGATGCGCATCCTGACGGTGAGGAGAGAAACCTCGATGCGAAATCAATGGGGAGGCAGAAGGTCATTCAGGTCATTGTCGGATAGCAAAGATACCATTCCCACGAAATGGTCGCATTATCTTTATTACGAAGAGAACAGGAAAGGGAGAGTTCGTCGACGGAAAACGTTCTCGCTGGCACCAAGGCAATCGTCTTCCCAAGACCAAGATCGCCCAAGATCGTGTGGAGCAGGCATAGGCGAGGCGCAACACGTTGAGGGTCGAGGGAGGGGAGGGGAACGAAACAGGGGCCAGATTCCTTCATGATGGCTGAAAAAGCTCGGCGAGGTCGAGCAATATCGTCTCCTGAGCGCGTGGTTGGCCAGTTTCGTCCAGCTCCATTCTCAGCTGAATACGAGGTCGACCAGGTTGTTGCAACTGATGGGGCTGAGAGAAAGAGGGACGTGTAACGTAACATTCTGGGTCTAACCAAAAGAGGGCAGGAGACTCGGAAATTTATCTTAAAACAGACCCGAGCATGAACTTTGGAACGTTGGAAGGAGTTCGTATCAACGATAATGACGTCTTCAACTGCTCACTTCGTCGACCGCACCTCTCCCAATAATGGTGTACAGATTTGTTCTGCCTTCGTTCCTCCCCTATCACATGTACGGAGTACATCTTGTGTCTACTACCTAGGTAGGATCAAGGCTAAAGGTTCGTCAAGAGTCGAATATAATACCATGGCGAGGTCAGCGTATGTTACACGAAGCAATCTATCCCAAGATGCACCTGGCACCTCACCGCATCTCCACCGCCGTTCGATGGAGACTTCCGATTGCACCGCCCCAATAGTGCCACTTGCCAACACTCCATCTGAAGCCACCAGAGATGAAACCATGAAACGGGGCATCGTGAGAGCCTCGCGCTTCGCTCTAGACCTCTTCCTCGGGTCAGTGTTTCGCCGCCTTTACACTTACACCGTCCAGTTCGGATCCGTGGCTTGTGCATTGCGGCATCAGCCTACCCGATCGCCACAACGCAATCAAAGATATCATTTCCACCGGACTTGCACGCCGTAGCGCAACCCCTGAGAAGCGTGTGAGTGCAATGAAGCACAAAAGCGCGCGACGGTGGTTGGGGGTTGATAGTAGAATGCTGCTGTGTTGACATTGGCATCTTTTCAGCCGACTAGCGTGTTTCGATGGCGTTCGTCCCAGCCGTACGACCTGCCCAGACGATGGCAGTGAGCTGGTGTGCTTGCATGTTGAAGATTTGCGCAGGGGTCTCGGAGTCTATTCATAGGGACCTCCGCCCATCGCAGCCTGCTGGCTGCTTCTCTGGTTTCACACATTCACTGCAACTCTCAACCCAGACTTCTATCGTTAATATTCTTGCAACTTCTCTAATCCCATTGTCCACACGTAACTATCTCTCTCTCTCTCTCTCTCTCTCTCTAGCTCTAT
>JAFHBW010000185.1:0-50372 GCA_019022765.1 Westerdykella sp. P71 | reverse complement strand
AGTCGCATGGGTAACCATATCCATTTCCCCTCCCCCCCCCTCCCCCCAACCTATCTCCGGATAGAACAGACCATTGCTAACTCACTTCCCATCCACAGGCACACCCCAAGTACGGCCCCATCCTCGCCTCCTCCTCTTACGATGGCAAAGTCTTCATTTGGCGCGAATCCCCTCCCACTTCCTCCTCCGGCGCCCCCCAATGGTCCAAAATCTACGAAGTAGCCCTGCACTCCGCCTCAGTCAACCTGGTCGCCTGGGGCCCCCACGAAGCAGGCTGCCTCCTCGCCTGCGCCTCCTCCGACGGCAACGTCTCCGTCCTCGAATTCAAAGACAACAACTGGTCCCACACCGTCTTCCAAGCCTGCGGCTCCGGCGTCAATTCCGTCAGCTGGGCCCCCGCTGTTGCCCCCGGGCAGATTTTGAGCGCGAGTGGAGCCCAGGGCCAGGCGCAGAGGAGGTTGGTGACTGGCGGGAGCGACTGCCAGGTCAAGCTTTGGGAGTACGTGCCCGAGACTGGGACGTATCAGAATACGCAGATCCTCCCAGGGCACACGGATTGGGTGCGGGATGTGGCGTGGAGTCCGACTGTGCTGAGCAAGTCGTATATTGCGTCGGCGTCACAGGATAAGACGGTTAGGATTTGGACATCTGCTGATTTGCGTGAGTGCGCCCAATTGCGGGGTTGGGTGATGGATTGCTAATGCAGATATAGGGGAGTGGAAGTCTACGGTGCTGAATGTCGACGCTGTGGCATGGCGCGTTAGCTGGAGTCTCAGCGGGAATGTGCTGGCTGTTAGCACTGGAGATAACCGCGTCAGTTTGTGGAAGGAGAGGTTGAGCGGAGGATGGGAGTGCGTCAAGACGATTGAGGAGTAGGGCCTATGATTATGCGTGGGGGATCAGACGAGGAGATTGGATCGAACGTTGATGCGATTGAAGATTTGGGGAAGTGGCGGGAGGAAGGGACATTCCTGAAGATTGAGAGGAGGCGAGCACGAAACGACCGATTGAATTGGAGACTGTACAAGTATCGTCATGTAGCTGGAACTCCCGTTTCTATTGGCTCGCCCGATTTTGGCCGACTTGGTCAAAGGAAGCTATAGGGACTAGGATACTTTCCAACGAGACATGCCTAGCTCTTCTGGAAGGAAAAAATAGACGACCATACCTCTTTTCCGTGCATTGGCCATGTGATATTCCCTTGTCACTGAATTACGTAGAGAATCACGAGCACTGATTCACACACCCTGAGGAGCTCAGGGGTCGAGGAGCTATGCCGCTGCTAACGCATATATAGGTTCCGGCTGAGGAGTTGCCATGATATGACCAATCGTAATGAAGAAGCAGATGTGTATTTCCCTATATGACACACCCCCATGGAGCAAACCTGATATCTTCAACCAAAAGAGAAGAAGAAGCAAGACCTCCCGTCACACGCCCAGAGCAATCGCCGCTAGCCACACGTTCCTTCGCTTTGTTACGATGTAGATCGCAGCATGCAGAAAGAGAAAGAGAAGAAAAGAGAAAAAGAAAACCAAGATGGGAACTCGTTCTCCGCCATCTCCCTCCCAATCGAATCGCATTTGGCCTGAAAAGCAAGAAAAGTGGTAAAGGTGCAAAGATAACCGCCGCAGAGATTCCAGCCTAGATTGAACTAAATTATGCAGTAGCCCACCAACTTGTTGCAGTGCTCCGTGTTTCCCGAGGTAAATATATAGAAGGATATCAAAATATGAGAAGGCGGGAAATCAATGTGAAAGAAAGGAAATGAGGGTATCAAAACAAAAAGGCAGTATATGAATCGATGTACCCTGGGCGATGTGTAAGTGTAGAGCCGTTCTCAGCAAGGCTCTAGGGGTCAGAGACGTCGCCTTCTTGACACAAGGGTCCCTGTGGTGGCTCGAGCAAGTTCGGATCCTGCGTATCAGCGGAATACTAGTGGCCAGCAGTCATTGCTTGAGACGCCTCAGTGTAGCCCTCCATATCCATGATGTTGTCCACGTAATCGACCGCCCACCAGATGAATGGTCCGCTGTTATATCCCTTTGAAGAAGTCAGTTCTCAGTCCGACAACGATACATGAGCCCACTCACATATTCAGGATGATCTACGTCAGGCGTAGCGTTCCACCACCGCCCGAGGATGATACGGCCGCCGGGCAGAACAACACCCTCGTATGCCCACAGATCATCCGTGTGAACTTGGCTGTAATCCGGGTTGAAGTGTTTCATCATGGTTATTCGCTGCCAGCCCGTGATCGAGTGCTGCGGGCCCAATGGATTAATCCAACCCGAAGCAAAGAAGTCGTCCTCGGCGTCAACACCCAGGCCATGGATCCTAAGGGATTTTGGTCCAGTGGGGTCCCCGCCACGGTGTTGTGCTCGAGTGCGCGGGTTTACGGTTTGCCGGTGGGACTGCAACCGACGCTCGAATGCACCGGGCCAGGAAATTTCGCCATCCGGAAAGCATAGCTCCAGCTCCTAAAAAGGTGTTAGGATCAAAATAGTTTGTCCAAAGCTTACAGATATGCACAAAAATACTGACCTGGATTGCGGTACCGGTGTCGATGTTCATGTCGATGAAGTTTCCACCTCCTTCTTCAGCAAGCGCGCGAATCCGGCGGAGCTCATCAAGATCCAGATATGAGTATGTCCCTTTCCAGTACCT
Source organism: Westerdykella sp. P71 (assembly GCA_019022765.1). NCBI lineage: Eukaryota > Fungi > Ascomycota > Dothideomycetes > Pleosporales > Sporormiaceae > Westerdykella > Westerdykella sp. P71. Next base: position 47,705 of record JAFHBW010000185.1, on the reverse strand, counting down.
CGGAAGCTTGTAGGGGCCATCTTTCAACGGCTCTTGCCAAGCCGAGGGACTTTGGCAAATTGGGAGGTCTTGCATTTCAGACCAGAGGGTTAGAGCCTCTTCGAACATCATATGGCGATGAAAAAAGCTGAAGCAGTGCATGACCCATTTCATATTGACCTGCAAATTTCCAGTACCGAGAAAGATGGGGTGGTCTTTGAAGTGGGAGTACACCATCACTTGGCTATCTTCAAATGACAAAAGGCCACAATTTAGGGCATTGAAATTGAAGAGCAGTTGAGAGCACATCAGCATAATTGCATAGTACTCCTCGGTAGCGGTTCTCCTGGGGTTAACACGAACGAAGGCCTTCGAATTCATCAGGAACTTGATGATATGATCCTGGTTCGGGCAGCGTGGCCTGTCGTTGTCATCATAATAGTAGTCGCCACTGAAAGATTCTACAGCAAGTTAACGGCCGTGGTATCGCACAACAGTACGTCTGCTGTGACTTACCTGTGACCAGCTTCCGAAGCGCGCGCAACACCCCCAGCTCGTGCTTGAGAGTTCCACCGCCGCGGAAGTCCACAACGAGACCGCGGTTCAGCCATTTACAACGGTTCTGATACTCTTTTCTCAAGAACTGATAAGGCGGGGCAGTGTCAAGATTGAGGGCATACTTGCTGCGGAAGCGAGAGTGCCAAAAGCCGCCGTCGATGCACCTACGAGTCACCTGACAGACTGAGCGGAGAGCGCAAAGGTCTTTGTCGCTATGCAGATAACCTGCGATTTGCCAAAGGATCTATGCGCGGTTAGTTGAGTGTGGAAGGTGAGGAAATGATGTTCCTACTTCGGTCGGCAGCTTCTTGAAAGCGCCTTGGTTGGACGGCTTCCGACGGTTTGAAGTCCCGTCACTCTTGCCCAAGGCCACGGTGAGGCCGATGGATTTCTTAAGCTTGTTGCCCATTGCTACCCAACTTCGACTGTGACGGTGAGGTCCAAACCAACTTCGCTAACGCGCTGATGAAATCAAGCCTTGGAGGGCGAAGCTGAAGGAAGTATGAGGGTTTATATGGAGAGATGGAGTATATCGGCGTCGATTTCGAGTATGAAGTGCTTGTGGCGGGTTGCAGGAGATGGGAAGCGGGGCGTGCAGCAGCGTTGGGCGGTGTAGTAGCAACCGCCGATGTGAAGTTGGGATGGTCAGATGCGTCTGCAATTGCTACTACTCTCACTTCCGTCGTGGAAGGAGTGTGAAGCGGTGAGGGCTGAAGATATGAGTGGTGGGGGAGTTTGGGCGAGGCGTGCAAACGCAGTGAGTGGCGCGGAGCCCACCTCGACGCGAACTGCTGGTGCCAAAACGGAAGGTAGCGCTGAAGCGAAGACCAAGAGGAGCAATAGGGGAAGGTGATAGAAGGAGAAGAGAAGAGGTGTAGAGAAGAGGGAGTGGTTGCTGGGAGTGGAAGGTCCAAGCTTAACAGGAGAGTGGAGAAGGCATGACCGGCTCACCGCGAGTATACGGCAGAGGCAATACAGTTGGGACGAGCACGGACATAAGAATGGACACCGACATGGAAGTGAACGACATGGGAGGAAAAAGGATAACTCGGACTCCAGATCAACCACCTTCCATAGGACACACAATAACACCCAAAACACTGCCCAACCTACCACGTACCCGCTCATGCCAACGGCAACCCCATGATCATAGCCATCAGCGCCGCGAATTCACTCACTCCACACCCCCGAACAGCCGCACCCGTCTTACTCGGCGACGGTGCAGCACCAGAACTTGACGTAGTCGGACTCGCCCCATCCGTCCCACCCCCTTCCTTCTCCACAACCCAGATCTCCCCCGTAGAATCACTGCTCATGAACAACCGCCCCTGCTTATCCCACGCCAGCCCCACGGGCCGGAAACACTGGTCCGGGCAGCGAGACACGTTCCTGTTGGAGAGGATGTCGACGGCAGCGGTGGTGCTGTTGGGAGGGGCGGTGGGCGAGCCATTCGAGAAGGCGATGACGCTGAGTTTGTAGCCGATGGGTTCGTCACGGTTCCTAGGTAGCCCAGTTAGCGCGCTACACACAGTTAAGTACATAGGTATCAACTCGGAGAAGTATTGCACATACCAAGATCCATGGAAAGTCACCCACGCGGCCGTCCCCTCGCTGTTGAACTTGGCATCCAACGGCGCCATATGCGCCGCAAACGTCAGTCGCGGTGCAACCCTCTGCCCCCTACAAACCCCATCATTCAGCGTCTCGTTCTGGTCCCCAATCGCAAACTGCGTGCCCACTTGGATCCCCGCGTTATCTGGAATCTCCCCAACATCCCACGCCGCAAAACACTGCGGGTACCCGTAGTTACCGCCTTGCTCCGGGGTCTTCGTGCCGTTCAGGTAGCCGTGGAAATTCATCTCCTCGCCGGGGTTGTTCTGGTGGATGTTTCGGCCGGAGCGTTCGATGTTGTCGACGCTGTTCTCGACCGAGTAGATGGCCCCCGTCTCCGGGTGCTCGGCTACCCCGACGGAGTTGCGAAGTCCCCATCCCAGGAGCGTGCCGTCTTTGCGGAAACTGTACGGCTGCGAGGTCCCGCTCTTTGCGGAGATGTTGAACGCCTTGATCGTCGATACACCGGTGGACTTATCCAGCGCTGCGGGGTCTAAATTCGACATACTCCCCCGGCTGACGAGGAGCATGCCGTATACTTTCCTCGACATCATAAGGGTTCTCGTAGAGTGCCCGTTTTCCGGGCCAAAGTCACCGATCAGCTCGGTAGGTCCGGAGGTGTTGCGCCCTTGAGAGGCGTCGTAGGGCCAGGACCAGACGCCGTCTGCACCGGAGGCGTAGAGGGTTTTGCCATCGGAGGAGAGGGCGATGCCGTGGTTTAGCTGGGGGGGGTTAGATATCATTCCCTCATTGCCATGATGAAAGAGAGCCCGTGAAAAGGAAAAAGAGAGATATCCGCAGCCCCGGACGAGAAAAAGTGACAATTGAGAAAACACCAAAGAGGCTCACGCCCACAAACCCCCAAAAGACAAGTTAAGGTAACTGAAGAGAATCGATGGAATCGAAATCATAAAAATATAAAATCCACAAACTCACAGCACCATCCTCAACCACCCTCCCCACAGCACCATCCACCTGCACACAACCCCCCGGACTCCTCAACCTCACCCTCGAAATCCCCACACCCATCTCCACCACCAACAACCCGCCCTCGGAATCAAACGCAATCCCCCTCGGCAGCGTCAACCCATTCGCCACCACACTGGCCTTCCACCCGGGCGCCACGGACGGCTGCGCGAACTGCGGTTCGAGCGTCGAGCATGCTGCGGGTGCGGATGCGGTTTGTGCTTGAGTGAGAGGGATACAGGAGATGGAGAGTGTGGACAGAATTAGGAGAAGCGTTTTGGTAGCCGTACTCAATCCAGGCATAGTCGATGGTAGGGTGTCTGTCTTAGCGAATGGTAGCGAAGGAGTATAGTAGCGTAATCGACTCGCGAGGAACCTTGGAAAGTACCGCTACCCTCAGACAGATAGCTGGTAGATGGGTCGATCCTTCAACGCGTGTTGCTACAGGTACCTAGGTACGAATCCCCCTACCAGCACATTATTATTAATCGACACTTCCAAGATTCTTAGCCATGCCCATGCCCATAAATCCGTACCCTCAAGGAGGAAGAGCAAACCGCGGGACCAGGAATGCTGCGTGACGTCGACGCCCAGTCGTAGCCCGGCAGCTCCTCTCGTGACCAGGGGGGAACGAGCAATGGATGGCAATGTTTGTCCCCTCCATCGCATTCAAATGCGTTCGTCACATTGCTGTACTACATTCTTCACGGGGATACGGGTACATGCGAAGTACGATGCCAATCCATCCTGATTGAGGGTGCTCCCCGCGTAGGGTAAACGGGTAAAATCCGAAATCCTCCTCGCCCTACACAATTCTTGGCCCCGCGTCATCCATCATGCACAACCATTCCAAGGTTCGAGGGACTGGGGCCCTTCAAACTTCACGCGTCGCGGAAGCCTGGGTGGGCGAGGACGACGACTGGGAATGTGAGGGATTTCGCGGCTGCGAACCGGTTGATTGGGAGTTTCCATGGATGCGCTCGTGCAGGGGAGGAGGTGGTGCAGGGGAGGAGGTGTTGCGGGGTGGCGGCTGGTCGTGGGTGAACCGGAGTGTGGAGTAGACTATCTGGTCGACAGAGCCTGAGGAGAGACGATCTGATACCAATGTGACAGGGGTGCAACTTCTAGAAAGCTATATACTCGATCGAGATGGAGCGAGATGGAGAAGGCCTGTCAAGACGGCTTCATCCTTCATGAAAAAAAAAATCTCGTCACATGAAATCCAGTCCGTGCAGCACCATCAAGGGAAAAAACTCGGAAAACTGCCGAAAGTGGTCTGTTTGTTTTTGTTCGAAGAATCATTTTCAGCTGAAGATACGAGACGCTAGTTATAGCCGTTCACCGGACTGTCTCAGCACGCGAGTCTTGGTACTACGGTAACGGTACTGCACCTGTGCACATTACTGGATTGCCGTAGAAGTCCCGTAACCCCTCAACCATGCCCAACTGGTGCCAGGGAGTATCCTTCAAAGTCTACATATTAACGTCTCACCTATCGACCGGGAAGGCATTTTTTCAACAACACCACATCACGACATCACGACGCCTAAACAAGGATATTCATCACACGCGATAGGAGAACTCGGCGCAATCAAGCTGATAAGACATATACAATGAATTTCTCAGTGGTGTCTGTGTGTACTCGTCCTCAAGCCCATCCTCATCTCCCTCGTAAAACCGCTCGGTGCGTTGGTCTAGCGTGCACGAACGTTCCATCATCCGGACTTTGCTTCTTGCAAATGGCATGATCCAGAACAGAAGGGCTCCGGGCCAATTTTCGTTTTGTACATGCCTTCCATGTATGCTCATGTTTGTGCTCCCCCTCGTGGTCTTCTGGCTTCACCCACGCGTTCAAATCCCTCTCTTCGTCTCCCTTTTCAGAAACCTGAGAAGATGAATCATGCCGTGCTTTTGACGCCCAGTAAACACCTGTGACTTAGACAAGGAAAATATGTTGGTCCATCCAACATGCTCAGCAAAGGTGAACTACTGTTGGTATCGCTCCAGAAGGAAAAGGCGCGTGCATGCGCCATCGATGCGTATAAGAAAGTCAATGGAAAATCCGCTCCATATGCAGGAATTAAAAAAAGGCTGATCGGAAGCGGTAATGCAAGGAAAAGGTAAGTGAATCGGTCGCTAGAACGCTATCAGGAAAACGTTTCTACCCGCATTGTCAAAAAAGTATTGTGCTTTTGCTGCTGTGTGTGAATCATGAGTTTTCGAAGAAGAAACATGTGACATATCCACGGCTGGTGGATCAAGCTCATCTGATCGTCATTACTTTCATCTGACTGGCCAGGCCACTTTTGGCCTCGAATATTTTGCTGAAGGGTGGCTCGCTCGGGCTCGTGCCTGGGCTTGAATACAGGCCCTCGGCCTCTCTCAATGTATCCTTCACCCTGCGTGTCAGAGTGGCCACGTACGGGACGATGCGGCGAAGGGTGGCAGTATCGAATGGCACCTTCTTCGAAGAGGGTGCGGCGTCAACCTCGGAGACCGACTCCTGCACACTCTTCCTCCTCTGCAGAGCCTCTATGACTGACCGCGCCTTTGCTTCTGAATCTTTGCGAGGTCGCGTGACCACTGTTTTGAACGCAGTCGAGGGCTGAGACGGATCAAACGCTGGTTTGGCGGGTACAGGAGATGACTGCGGACCGAAGATTTCATGGCCGGATGGTAGGATGGACTTGCGCGTCGGGCGGGTAGGCTGAGGAGTTGTGTTGTTATGATTGCCAAGCGCGTCCCTCGCCAAGTCGCCAGATGTTCGCCTCCCTCGCCCATGATTGGGACTAGGGTCCGCCACGTCATCGAAGGCGTCTTCGTCGAAACCGGGTGTGGAAGGTGGAGATAAGCGAGGGAGCTCATCCTGTTCCGCTTCTTGATCCGCAAGATCAATCATGGCATCCACCTCTTCCCACATTCCAGCAGTGGGGCCTTCCAGCAAGCCCAGGGCTGCTGCGCGCATCCGCTGCTCCTTGAGCTCTTCGATGAGCAGGCCCCATTCGCGCAGGAGACCGATGTTTGCCAGTACGTTGGTTTGCTGCTCTTGGATCGTCTTGGGCACAATCATGGCCGTGCCACTGTCGACCCTGTGTGACTGTGTGGCATCTTCGGATGCGGGTTCCTCATTGATCTCGGAGAAATCAAAGTCGTCGTTCCAATCCTCCGTCACACCTTTGCTCCCGACCCCCCAGGTACCAAACTTATTGGTGACGACTGTGCTACGTTTGCCCGTCGCATCGGGAACAACGGGCACACTCTGACTGCGAGCGTGCAACCCGCTGGGTGCTCGACGCCCAACTGAGCGGCTTCCTCTCCCGTCGGCGTCCTTCTTGCCGTGCACAGTGCGCGGACGTGGCGGTGAACGATTGCCCGAACTTTTATCAGTGGGTTGCTGCTCGGACCAATCAAATATGCTACTTCGCGCATCCCTATCCCCATGATCTGCAGCACTGTATCGTAGGCTCGAGGGTCGCGGTCCAGAGCCATTGGATACCAGCCGACAGCTGTGGCGTTCGGTAAGTACGGGCGTCGTGGGTAATGTGGCTGGCGGAAAGGTGGGAGACTCGGCCCAGGATGTATCTTCCTCGTCCTCCTCCAAGGACCACCTGCTGCTGTCGTCATCGTCGTCTGGTCTCGCGTCCCATTCGAGCGTCCCTAAGGATAGAGGTTTGGGCATATCTGGTGGAGACGAGGGTATCAATGTGGGAAACACCGGAGGCCTGTTTGCTCGCGAGAGACTCGGCGAACCATTGATCGACCGTTCGGGGACTACCGTTCGCACTGGTGTTGTGATGCTTTCCTCCTCTTCCGCAATGCTCTGCTGTCCCGGGATGCCATCCACAGTCTGCTCCCGAAACGTGCCCTTGGGGAGTAAGTCACGAAGTGCAGTGACCCTAACTTTCGACGGAGGCGACTCGTCGAAGATGGTTTCAATCCGCGGCCCGCGTGCGCCTGATGTGCTTCTTGTCGCCCCGGTTCGTAACGAATCATAAAGAGTCTCACTTTGGAGATCCGCATCAGACTCCTCGCCCGATCCTACACCACGCACGTCGTTGTCCGATCCAACCAAGGTTGAGGCATGTTCAGATGGAGCAGTCGAGTTGCGGGACGGTCGCGCTCCTGCTGGAACTAACGTCGGAGATGGAGGGTTGTGATTGGTGGTCGCCAAGGATGTAGCCTTGACGGTGCCTTGATGCATTGACGCGGGTTCGCATTCTGCGATCGTAGCCGCACGGGGCCGGGATAATGCGCGCACCACGGAGGATGGAATACCATCAGTATTCTCTATAGTGAGCTCAACGTTCGATGGTCCGGGGGCGGGATCGGTCAGCTTCGCACCGCCAGGTGTGGGAACGACCTCTCCGGGTAAAGTGTTGCTTTGGTGGCCATTCATCGTAGAAAGGGGAGCCGAAGTAGCCCTCTGGCTTGCTCTCCGTGTAAGCTTCGTGCCGGGCGTCTTCGTCGACCGCTGTTTCTTGGGTTTAATGCCGGGTGACAGGATGTCAGAGATGGAGAAAGAACGCCTGCTCCGTGGTGCATCAGCTGTGACTTGAGAGTCCTGATTATCAGGAGTTGGCTCGGGCTCTGGTTTGCTCCGAGCATCTGATGTAGTGCCAATAATGGCAGTGATGCTTATAGGTGTGGCCGGCCTGCTCACGAAATAGACGCTATCGCCATCGTCGCTCGACAAATCGTCGACTTCGTCAGTTGCCGCGGCGACGGATTTGGCGAGCACAAGTGTAGGCTTGTGTTGATCGTCTGGGAATATTCTCTTGAAGGTGTTGTTCTCTGGCATTGAGGCTCGTTTCTTAGACAAGGTCTTAGCCCTAGCAACCTTGGCGGTGAAGAACTGTGTGTACTGCAATTCGTGGTCTACCTTGGAGCGGAGGGGTAGATCGTTGGTCGAGCGATCCTCGGCCATGATCTCCAACGCAGACTGGTGCTGCAAGGTGGCGGAACGCTGGTGGCTGGTAGCTGGCCGGCGAAAAGAGGGACGGCGAGATCCGGAGCTGTGTGAAGGGAAGTCGCGGGAGATGTGCACGGACGATGAGCGTTTGACGAGTTTGTTCGGAGGGAGGGGTGAGGGCGGCCGCTTTCCGATTATGGGTGCAGTAGAACCGTCATGCGAGAAGGCCATAGAACCGTTGGAGCAAGACACGGAGGGAGACAGAGGACCGGGGCTAGAGTTCCTACTCGAAGTATGGGAGGCAGATATGGAGAGCCGCTTGATCCACGAGGGTCTCCTTGCTGAAGCGAGGTCGGGTACAGGTTCGATATTGTCCACTATGACATGCTCAGTCGGAGACGTCGGGTCGTTGAGCAACGTGTGTCGTCGCCGCTGCGAAGAGGAGGAGCCAGCCGCAATCGGCGCTTTCCGTATCAGGCCCCGTCTAGGCTGTTCATCATAGTCGCATGGAGAGGTAGGGTGGGTGGAGGCAGCCAAGGAGATGGGAGAGGCGAGGGAGAGGGAGTGAAGGGGAGCAGCGGTGGAGGGAGGGTGGACGGCAGCCGACATTGGACGACGGTCAGGGTCGCGGGGTGGGGGGAGTCTCCTCTTGTTAGAGGAGGAAGGAGAAGGAGAGGAGTCTTCGCGGGCGAAGGCCAGGCCAAGGGCAGAAGCACCAACGACAGTGGCAGTAGCACACAGCTGTAGCACGAAGATGGGTCAGTCAAGGGGCTCTGTTCACATTTGTGGGTCTTGAGCAACGAGCAGAGTCGCCGCAGTCGGCGCAGTCGGAAGAGAGGGCCAACAACGAGGTGCAAAAGGACGCAAGGGCAGCAGGTGAAGGAGGCATGCGGGAGCAGTGCTGCAGGAGGAGGTAGGAGACGGGGACAAGTTACCGTTGGAACCGTTTTCATTCTCGATTACAGGACACTGCGCCGGGAGAGGCTCACTCGACGAGAGAGATGGGACGGGGTGGGCAGCATTATGGCATGTCGAGGCGCGAGGGAGTGGGTCGCAGGGCTGCACGGCAGAGAGGAGTGAGTGTATACGGGGGGTGACTCTCTCTCAAGCGTGAGGGCGCATAACGGGGCGGCGCGAGCGAGGGGGGTGAGGGTGAGCAGCGAAGCGTGGCAGTGACCTGGGCGGAGAGAGAGGGAGGAAGCGGAGGAGGAGGAGGCGGAGGTGGAGGAGGAGAAGGAAGCGGAACAGCGCAGCGACGAGGCAGCAGAAGGGAAGGGAAGGGAAGAGGAGGGATGGAATGGGGATGGGAAGCGCAGGGCACGAGAGAGAGACGCTCAGACACTCAGGACTGGCGGTTGCTTGGTGGAGGAGCGCTGGGATCGACGACAGGGGTTACCCCGGTCCTGCGCCAGCCACGTCGGGATTAGCGCGATAGCACGCCCGTAAGAGACCCGTGGACAGCTGGGCACCTCTGGAAACCTTGCAATGTCCATGTTCCTTGATACAGTCTCTTTTGGCAGAAACCTTGGGCTCGCAAAATACCTGATATCGAAACGGGCGTGTCCAACAATCCGATGTACTGCCGTGAATCGTGAGTCCGAAGAACTTGCAAGTCCGTCAGGAGGCAGTGACACCAAGATAGGGTACATGATGCCATTTATTTTATTACACAGAACCGTATAGGTGCTGTAGAACGGCATCTTGTGAGCCAGCCAGCTCTCCCGGGACACGGGTGGCTTCTCTCTGTTCCAGTGTTCCACGGCGAACGATAGACGACAGACGTGACGACGAGAAGGGTTTCGCGGCGCTGACCCCCAAAATAGAGCAACGACGGCGATTGTCCGTCGCTCAAAGCACGCAAGGTGCGGCGACTCGCAGCTCGTCTGGAACTGCTCCCCAGGCCCTCCCCCGCTCCCCTTGCCTTGCCCTGCCCTGCCCTGCCCTGCCCGGCGCAACAGCGAAAAAGGTGGAGATTGTTTGTTGATCGCACCCGCAGCTTCAGCCGGTCATCTCCAGCCGCTCGGGGCACCTCTGTTGACCGGCGTTCGACTTTTGGGGGCCGCCGGCGCGTCTGTTTTGGCTTCTTGGGCCTTTTTTGGCAGTTTTCGCGCGGGTTTGCAGTCACAGGCCACAGGACGCTCCCCGTGTGGATTGTTGTTGTTGATTGTCTCTCGGCTGCAATCATCTTGAGACAATTGCAACCGTGGAGAAGCTCGAAGGAACCCCTCGACGGCACTGGTTCGTCCGGAATGCGGATACGCAGCGAACCATCTCACGGTTCTTTCAACCGTTCATTTGCTGTTTTGGCAATCCATCCCGTTGTCCTGTCCTGTCCTTGGTTTGCTCCGCAGTCTCCGCACACTTACGAATAACGACAGTTCCAAGATGACTAGACATCAAGGAAACTTGGTTGGGAATAAGATCGGTACTTTGGTCCGACCCATCGACAGGCCTCAGCGAGCTCCGCGAGGATGAGCCGTGAGCCGTGAGCCGTGAGCTGTCAGCCGCACGAAACCTGGGATGCCTTGAAGCTTGAACACACAACAAAAGGGCAACCGGTTCGGAAACCCTGGGGGCCCTGGAGGATCGCATCTGATGCTCGCCATGAATCCATCTCCATCTATAACCAGTCTAGCCGTGTCCGGCTTATGGTGCGCGCGGGGCGCCCAAAAGCAACGCCTGTGCCACCAGCGCGCAGACCTGTCTCTTCCATCCTTCATATCATCACTCATAAAAAGAGGCCCCTTCTCCCCCTCAGCGGCTCGCTACATGTCTGATCTGAGCAGGACAACCGAGCTGCAGTCCGGAACCGAGACGCCGCGCCCCGCCCCTTGTCCCGCTGCAGACAGATGTGCAGGTCTTATTATATCAGGTTGTGAGGGATGATGGGGGTGGAAAGCTGACCGCGGTCGCATATCTGCGATGACGTACGGCGTTGGCGTGCGATGCGCAGTGGGGAAACGCTGAAGATGGAGCAGACGGCGCGTTACGCTTGACTGCCTTCAGTAAAACGGGCGCCTCTAGCGCTTCATCGTCTGTTCCACTTATCACCAGTGTCACCAGCCTCTGCGTAGTCGACTAGTAGTCTCACCAGCCTCTCCGCGGCTGGGCGGGCGCTCCGGCTGAGCTGGAGGGCTCTTCGATGGGTCGTGGTGTTGATCTTCGGCCTGCGCCACACCTTGCCGCAACTCGGCTCTGATTGGTCGGGCATAAGCCTCATCCGAGGCGCCCGACGAACCTCTCATAACGCAGAAGTCGCAATTGAGCAGACAGTGGATTTCTTCACGCTGCCGTGACCCCCGCTTCCTGTTGCATCCTGTTACAGACTCCCAGACGACTCGTGAGAGCAAACTCCAGTGACCACTCTAGCGGAAGCGCACAAGGTGATCCCGCGTCCAGGGTACAAGGTCGCCTCCTCGTGTGCCGCGCCACACCATCTGAAAATTGATCCCACCCAAACCACCAGCCCTCCCCAAGACATAGCAACCACCGCAAAGGACAAACCATGGAAGCTGAAATCAGGGCCCAGATCCCCACCATCGATCCCATCCTGGCAGACTACTCGGCCGGATATCTGACCCATGCCGCGAATACATTCACCTCCGATGCGGACCCCTCCGCCCCCTCTCCCCTCGAAGAGGCCGCCGCCGCCGTAGGTGCCCTCCTACTGTCTGCGTCAGGTGATCTGTCCCCCCAAAATGAGGCCACCATCAACAACCTGGTCGAGAAGTTCATCACCCGTCTGAATGCTGCAAATGGCGCCGATGGCGAACGTCGCCAGACGGCCCCGTCCGCCAAGAAGCTCGATCAGGCAATCCACGTGGGCTCCCAGCGCAACATCTCCTCCACTCTGGGCCTTGCCGGCGGATCCGTCGATCTGGAGCAGGCAGGTGCCCGTAAGGTCGAGTCCCGCGTCGACCGTAAGAAGCTCGAGAAGGCAGAGCGGAAGCTGCGTGCCAAGCAGGACCGCAAGGAGTTCAAGAACGTCGAATATGAAGCCTCCAGATTGCTCAACCAGCCTACCGAGACGCAAAGCTATGAAGAATTCTACATGGCCGTCAACCCCTTGCAATTGGGCTCCGACTCCAGCTCCAAGAGCAAGGACATCAAGATCGACAGCTTCGATATCTCCATTAGTGGCAAGCGAATCCTTACCGACAGCAGCCTCACACTGGCCTATGGTCATCGTTATGGTCTTGTTGGTCAAAACGGTATCGGTAAATCGACTTTGCTCAGAGCCCTCAGCCGTCGTGAGGTCGCCATTCCCACGCACATTTCAATTCTCCACGTTGAGCAGGAGGTAGGTCAAAAGATCAAAATGCCCTTTAATATCACTCTCTAATATGTCATAGATCACTGGCGATGACACCCCTGCCATTCAGGCCGTCTTGGATGCCGATGTCTGGCGCAAGCACCTCCTTAAGGAGCAAGATGTATGTTGCTCACTTACTATAAACCCCCTCTCCCCGTACTAACTGTAGCTAGAAAATCACTCAGGAACTCGCAGAGCTGGAGGCCCAGCGATCAACAATGGCGGATACGTCGGCGGATGCCGCCAAATTGGACAAACAGAGAGAAGGCCTAGATACCACTCTCAGCGACATCCACGCCAAGCTCGCCGAAATGGAGTCGGACAAGGCCGAGTCAAGAGCTGCCAGTATTCTCGCAGGTCTCGGATTCTCCCCCGAGCGCCAACAGTTTGCAACAAAGACCTTCTCCGGAGGTTGGAGGATGAGATTAGCCCTTGCCAGAGCTTTGTTCTGCGAGCCGGATCTGCTGCTTCTCGACGAACCGTCCAACATGTTGGACGTCCCTTCCATTACCTTCTTGGCCAACTACCTCCAGGATTACCCTAGCACTGTGCTGGTCGTCTCTCACGACAGGGCGTTCTTGAACGAAGTCGCTACCGACATCATTCATCAACATTCAGAGCGTCTTGATTACTACAAGGGTGCTAACTTCGACTCCTTCTATGCAACCAAGGAAGAGAGGCGGAAGACCGCCAAGCGTGAATACGACAACCAAATGGCACAGCGTGCCCATTTGCAAGCCTTCATCGACAAGTTCAGATACAATGCCGCCAAGTCGTCCGAAGCTCAGTCGAGGATCAAGAAGCTGGAAAGGATGCCAGTCCTCCAACCACCCGAGGCCGAATATACTGTGCACTTCAAGTTCCCCGATGTGGAGAAGCTCACTCCCCCTATTATCCAGATGAGCAACGTTACTTTTGGCTACACCAAGGACAAGATCCTGCTCAAGAATGTCGACCTCGATGTCCAGCTCGACTCCCGTATCGGCATCGTCGGTCCCAACGGTGCCGGTAAAACAACCGCCTTGAAGCTCCTCATTGGCGCCCTTCAGCCGACGTCCGGTCTCATCTCCCAGAACCCTCGCCTGAGGTTAGGCTTCTTTGCGCAGCACCACGTCGACGCACTGGATCTGAATGACAGCGCCGTCGGCTTCCTAGCGAAGAAGTTCCCGGGCAAATCCGACGAGGAGTACCGCCGACACCTGGGCGCTTTCGGCATCACTGGCATGACAGGCTTACAGAAGATGGAGCTGCTATCCGGAGGTCAGAAGTCACGTGTCGCCTTCGCCATGTTGTCGCTCTCGAACCCGCACATCCTCGTGCTGGACGAACCTTCCAATCACTTGGATATCGAAGCCATGGACGCGCTGTCCGAGGCGCTGCAGAAGTTCCAGGGTGGTGTGCTCATGGTGAGTCACGATGTGACCATGTTGCAGAACGTGTGCACGAGTTTGTGGGTCTGTGATAATGGGACCATTGAGCACTTTGACGGTACGGTCAAGGACTACAAGCGGAGGATTACAGCGCAGGCGAATGAGGCTGGTGTGGTAGCGAAGCATTAGGGAGACATCAAAAGTCGATACAATTAAGCGGCCATTTCATTGGAGAAGAGATCCTCACATGTTGTATTGAATGGTGGTACTAGATGTGCGTTGCCTTTCATGTTCACGGGCACCGCCTTTGTAGAGTGCATACCCGCGTGCGCGCTTCTAGCACAAGAGACACAGGGCACAGGCAAACATTGATGGTCATGCCACAACAGAAACCCAGCATGTCTGTGAGCTATACCACCTTCTGTCTTAGTTGGCTGGATATCCTGTTGGGGTTGAGAGGCCCGTCATCCCCATTGGTACCCAGTACGTACTGTGTAGTGGTGCTCTCAGCGGCTACCCCAGGTCCACACCCGCCCGCAGCTTGGCGATTCAAGCTCTTTAGCGTCAATGCATTATATCTCTTTATAGGAGCAGCGGGAGAGTAGTCTTCGATGAAGCTGTGTGCATACGGACACTCTCATGATGTCCTGCTTGTCTTGCGCCGGATTTTCTATAAAAGGTGCACATGGCGATTTCCAGATTGGGATGTACTCTCCATACGGGAAGCGCGCTTGACCCAGGGGCGCTCGGGCCCACATCCCGGTCCAGCCCAGCACGACTTCACGCAACCGCCCATCACAACAACACCACAGGACAGCAAACCCCCAAGCTCTCAGCGTCCATCTCCGCTGCTCCACCGCCCGCTTTCCAATGACATTGGCCCGCCAGTGATCCGACCGCACCTCCAAGCGGTCTAGATTGTGTTCAGTTGTAGCCGCCACGCCCCTTCCCGGTTGACGTCTCTCCAACTCCCCCAACAACACCGGCACCTTGTCGCAGACACAGGACTCAACTGCAAACGGCTCGTCCGTAGTCACTCCTTTACCGTCCGACACTCGCGACCGTGATATCCCCCGTCCGCCTTACACAGTCACTGCAACAGCCGACGACCGTACCGCGCTGACTACATCCGGGGAATCGCCCTACCCCCCTCCGTTCTCCTCTCTCTACTTCCCGCCGCCGCACCCCGACCACCACGACCCGAGCGACCACAGCGAAACAAGCTCGCAACCCGACTCCCCTCCCGCATTCTCGGCCGCCCCTCCTTTCACCGAACCCTCGTCGTCTGCTGCAGCCAACGCTGTCGCTGAGACCAAAGCCGCACTCCCGCGTGATACCAAGGACGGCTCCAGCAGCAAAGACCTCGACGACGGAGAACCGCCGCCGCCCTATAGTGAGGGTTCAAGCCCACTCGAGTCTTTCACATACGTCATGGCGTCCGCAGGAGGTCCCGCGAGTATCATAACTCAAGTGTCACAACACAGTGCTGGCCCACCTATCAATACTCTTGGCGCATCAGATGAGAACATTACACTAGAATTGAGGTGGGACTCTACTCAGGCATACATCATCATTTTCCACAGGACTAACTTTGCTACAGAGGGACTCGATTCACGCTCTCTCGAGACGAGCTGCTTACTCTCCCGGAGTTCGTCTTGTTGTCTCTATTCCCAAATGGTCTTCTTCCAGATGGTCACATGCACTCATTTCACGACGGTGGTGATGTGTATCCAGTAGATGTTGGTAGCTCCCTTATTCCTCCCCGTTCCCCCTATCTCGTCCCAACTTCATCACCGGAATGGACGTCTATCTTTTTTCCCACCCCTATCACGCTCATCTGACAAAATCTAATTTTTCATAGTACGATCCCCAGTCTTTGCAGTACATGTTGGAATTCTTCCGCAATGTCGCCCAGACCATTCCTACCTCCCCTCCTTCGCCGACCGCAAACTCAGATCATCAAGCCGAAGCTGTTCCGATTGAGCCCATGCATGGATCTCCGAGGGATATGCTACAGGACCGCGCCGGTATCATTGTGCTCCGGGAAGATCTGGACTTCTACGCTATCCCGCCTCGGCGCGATATCGAGGCCCCGGAGATGATCGAAATCAAGCGTGCAGCCGGCGAGGCTCTGTTGAAGCAGAACGGTATCTTCTCCGGTTTGAGGAAGAGCGAAGAGCCCGGAACCACGGAGCAGCATCTGATTGAGATGCTGACGGCAGGGTAAGTTCAAAGCCAGAGTTTATAACCGGAACATGAGCTTACCTTCCTTCAGTGGTTTCAACCACGATGACCGATGGGGCCACCGCGCTGGCGAGCCTAACAAGGCCGTCATCTGCAGCATAGCGCTCGCCCGTCTCCGCACCGATATCAAGGGTAACGACCTGGCCAACAGCACCGCCGTGGGAATGGCCCAGAAGCTCCTCCTGTTCTGGCGGAAGCCTGCCCGGCGGTGTTGGTGGGAGGGCGTCGAGCTGGAAAATGTCCGTGGTGTGGAGGGGAAGCTGAAAGTGTGGATCCGCCGGGTGTGGACCCTTGAGATGGTATGTCTCCCCGTTCCTTGTCTCACAAACGGGAAGATGGAAATTACGGGAGAATATATACTGACTACTCATTAGAGCGTCATTGGACTGCGCTAGCCACGTAGATCCCACCTCGCCGACCCGCTCCCTTGGGGATCCTCTTCTTTCAACTTCCACGATGAGGATTGCGCCGCTGTGAGCTCCATGGATGATCTTCTCGCCCTGTTTGCGTCCCTCGACAGCTCCGACGAAGACAAGTCCTCCGACGAAGACAATGGATCAGTTACTGGACAGGAAAGTGTAAGTACAGCTGGTTCATGCGACTCGAAGATGGAGGGAGCGTAGGTCTAGCGAGGCCCCGTGCATTTGTTGTGAGGGTGCGGATGTGTTTACTGTTTTCTCTCGTTTGATACCTCGACGTTGGCACTTTTCGATTTCCTTTCTTCTCTTTGTTTCTTCATCTCGAAAGCTGGCGGTGGGCCTCTCTTTCTTTTCCCCTGGCCTTTTTCCTTTGCAAGACTGGTTATATGATGAGGATGCAGATGGAGGTGGAGGTGGCCATGCATGGCTCCGTATTGGACGCGGGAGCCGAAAAGGAGAGCGATGCGGGCATATGGAAGGGATGGTGGTGGCGGGTACATAGATTTTTGAGAGATGTGCGGGCTTGCAGAGAGCGATGTAGCCTACCGACATCAAAGGCACATATTGGGTATGGCAAGCGGAGGGGCGGGAAAGATATTTATATTAATAATGGAACAAAAATGGCCGTACTCTGTGCGTAATTCGGATCTTTCTTGCGTCTTATCTATCTTGGTCTTCCTCGTTCCTCGCGGGAAGTCTCCTTTTCTGGGCTTCTCTGCTTCCTTTTTTCTTTTCGCATTTCTTGGAAACTCGGTCTGGTCTTCCGACTTTGAAAGACGCACGTTTTGCTGAGATCCCATCTCGTCATCAACATCTTCTCTCCACGCTCCCTATATTCCATTTCTCTCCGTCCAGTCCTTGCTTTTTCCCATCACAAGCCGGTACGGGACTCAGTCCATCATCGTCCACGCAAACGTTGCCGTTGCCGTACACCTGGACGCGGATCGGAGTGGCGGCGGCGGCCGGAGGAAGGCTCCTTGCATTGCATTGCATTGCATCTATCTATCGACTGTCACCGGCCGGGTAGGGTACATCGTGCACGAATCGTTCGTCAGCTGCCTGCTACACTACACGAGCACACGAGGTTAGGATGAAACTGGAACCCAACCCTGGGAGGTAGTCGTATGTTCTGGCACTAGCACTACAGCAGATGGGAGTGAGTGGATCCGATATTTATCTGTATGCACGTATTCGCCTGGGCTTTGAACGGTTGGGACGTCAGGCGTGGGGGAGCTGGAGTGTGCTGCGGACAAGAGGCGGAAATGGAATGAGGGACGGAAGGGTGTGGGGTGGGGTGGTGGGATGGATATGGGCGGGACACTGATAGATGCGATGGAGAGTTTTGAGAGTTCTGGAATAGTTCTGGTGAGAAACAAATGAAGGACAATGAATTGTCCGTTACAAGGGAAGTATGTACGATGAGAGGATTTTTCCGATTTGCAGCAAGAAGCCCTTGGAAAGCTTAAGGGGAGATGGATGCTGGATATCTATCATTTTTTTTTTTCTTCTTTCTTTTCCATGGAAATTCGATCATATCAACGTGACGTTTCCGTCTCCGTCTCCTCCGCTGGTACCCAGTTCAAAATCAGGTGCGAAGCAGCGAACGCCTTGGGGAGACGAAGACGGGTTCCAGCTCATTCAATCTTCACCTTGCGGATGGATGGTGGGACATGATGCGTTCGGAGGAATCGATGGAGTTGGATAAGTAGATAGATGCCACTTTGAGGCTTGAGTTGTGTCTTCTGTGTAGCCGTCATTCGTGGCATCTGATTAAATCTCCTCGAACTTCTCTAAACCATCTCTCAGGGAGTATACAGACGTTCATCGACTCACGTCCATCTCCGTCAATGAATGAGACTTACCGCGCTCAACAGATAGGTACTGTACATCGATCACGAATGATTCGTCTTTCCAACTCCTTCGGCGAAACCGTCCATACACCCTATGCATGCTCGACCCAAACGAAAGACCGCCGAGGAAGCCCAGCCAGATCCGGGCCAAATCACAGAACCACCCGAAACCCGACCCTTGAGATTCACTCACTGCAGCAAGGGAGTTGCCAGCGCAACGGCAGCCGCAGCCACCCGGCACCGAACTGAGACACGATGCACGCACGCACTGACAGACCGGGCGAAAGTTAAACCAACGGATACGAGATGCTGTACGCATGCACCGCAGATGAAGAGCTGAAGGTCACGCGTGACACGGTGTGAAGGAAAATGACAACAGAGATCAACGGACGCGACGGTGACGATATGCAGACAGGTGTGGAACCCGTCCGCCACGTTTCGATTCTCGGGGTGTCCCCTGGTTTGACTCTTGTCGAACGAGGGGGAAAAGCACCCATTACTATATATTCCGGCGATTCTTGCTCTTCCACGGCAGCGTAGCGCTACGCAATACACTATCGCGATGCCACTGCCTCCCTCCCATCGAGCATCCCGTCCATCCGTCCACCCCCCGCCATCCTTCCCTCCCGATGCTACTCTAATACACGGATCACCTGATACTCTAGCCATGGTTGAAGGGCCAGTAGTTGGGGGGTGATATGCAGTCAGATACACAAGAAAAACGCCTTTTGAATAACCAACCAAAAACGAGATCCCTCCATCTCTTGAATAATGCTCCGGGATATATTATGCCGTTGAAGACAAAATGAACTTTTGAAGTGGTATCATCCCAATTCATAACATCGTGTTGAAGCTCTTTCATGAACAAATCAGTAGGAAAAGGAAATCTAGTAGCGGTAGATGTCGCTCTTGTAGGGGCCCTCCTTGGGGAGGCCGAGGTACTCAGCCTGGACATCGGTGAGCGTGGAGAGCTTGGCGTTGACGTGCTCGAGGTGCAGGTAGGCGACCTGCTCGTCGAGGATCTTGGGCAGGACGTAGACGCCCACGTCGAGCTTGCCGGTCTTGCCGAACTCGACGTACTTCTTGCCGAACTCCTCGTCGCCGGCCTTGTACAGCATGATCTGGGCAAGGACCTGGTTGGTGAAGGAGCAGGACATGACGAAGGAAGAGTGGCCGGTGGCACAGCCCAAGTTGACGAGACGGCCCTCGGCGAGGAGGATGATGTGACGGCCGCTGGGCATGAGGAAGCGGTCGACCTGGGGCTTGATGTTCTGGACGGACTTGGCGTTGGCCTTGAGCCAGGCAACGTCGATTTCGATATCGAAGTGGCCGATGTCTAGAGAAAGGTTAGCATCTATATCGGCGAGTAAAGAGAGCGATACATACTGCAAACGATGGCATCGTTGGGCATGGCCTCGAAGTGCTTGCCAACGAGAATGTCACGGCAGCCAGTGGTGGTGACGAAGATCTGACCCTGGGGAGCAGCCTCCTCCATGGTGGTGACCTGGAAGCCGGAGACAGCAGCCTGGAGAGCGTTGATGGGATCGATCTCGGTGACGATGACGCGGGCACCCATGCTGTGGAGAGCCTGGGCGCAGCCCTTGCCGACATCACCGAAACCAGCGACGACGGCGACCTTGCCGGCAATCATGACATCGGTGGCACGCTTGATGCCGTCGATGAGGGATTCACGGCAGCCGTACAGGTTGTCGAACTTTGACTTTGTGACGGAGTCGTTGACGTTGATGGCAGGGACGAGGAGCTTCTTGGCACCGTCGGTCTGCTTCAACATGCGGTAGAGGTGGTGGACACCGGTGGTGGTCTCCTCGGACACACCGTAGCAGTCCTTGAGCATCTCCGGGTACTTCTTGTGGACGAGGGCAGTCAGGTCACCGCCGTCGTCGAGGATGAGGTTCAGGCTCTTGCCATCCTTGAAGGCAGTGAGCTGCTGCTCCAAGCACCACTCGTACTCCTCCTCGGTCTCGCCCTTCCAGGCGAAGACGGGCACACCAGCGGCGGCGATGGCGGCGGCAGCGTGGTCCTGGGTGGAGAAGATGTTGCAGGACGTCCAGGTGAGCTCAGCACCGAGGGCTTTCAGGGTCTCGATGAGGACGGCAGTCTGGATGGCTAAGGGGGTGGGGTTAGCGTGTGGAGGGGAAGCCATTGGGGCCGAACTACTCACTCATGTGCAAGCAACCGGCAATGCGAGCACCCTTCAAGGGCTGATCCGCGTGGTACTTCTCGCGAGTAGCCATGAGACCAGGCATCTCATTCTCGGCGAGTTCGATCTCACGGCGACCGAAGGCCGCGAGAGAGATGTCGGCGACCTTGAACTTGTGGGCGGGGGCAGACATGATGACGGTGTGTGTGAGGGTATATAGGGGAGAAAAGGGGTAAAGTGAGGAGAATGAGAGAAGGAAGTGTGGGAGTGAAGAGTGAAGAAAGGGAGGAAGGGGGAGAGGAGGAGGGGTGATCTTGTATGAAGAAGTTTCAGCACTCGTGGACCGCATCGGCAGTTTATCACTTTCTCAGTGCCCCGCGCCCGCCACTTGTTTAGCGCGCACGGGCCCTGGCATGCCCCCTCTGATTGGCCACGGCGGACTTCCAATTCTCTCGGTGCTCACCGTCTCCTTTGAGAGCGCAAGCTGACACGGACTCCGACCCCCCCAAAAGCGAAAGCTATCTATTGTTCGGAGTCGGGGGATTCTTTGCAGAGCGGCAGATGCAGACGACGACAATACGGGCCAATCAGCTCGGATCACCGGCGGGGAGCCCTGGGGATATCTATTGCGCGCGCCGCTCTGAGCCGGCAACATATACTCCGGTTCCGCACGGCGATGAGGGGGAGAAAGATATAGCTTGATTAGGACCCTTCTTGTCCCAAGGTTGTAGAGACGAACGGTGTGCTGAAGTACGGAGTAGATATACAGTATGTAGGCAACCGCGCGGCTACACTGTACCTCTTATAGTTTCCAAGAGGACAATCTTCCAAGGCTTTGCAACGCCTCTTGCTGCCTCGGCGCTAAACTCAAACCGGTAGGATGCCTCAATCGTCTCCAGCGTTCGATGGAGCGAAAGCAAGTCGCCTCCACCATAGATATAAAAGTCGATGTGGTGAGAAATCCGGCGCCTCTTTTGAATATACATCCGTGAAGGCGTTGGAAAACGCTTCATAATACTGCCCTTAGCAAATATGGCCGCCGCAGAAAAAGCCCGAGTAATCCTCTCTCACCTACTTGCCAAGCTAGAGGAAGACGACTCAGGGCCCTACAAGAGATATGCGGATTGGATCCGAAAACATGGGAGAGAACAGCTTGAGCAGTTCCTATACGGCTGCTTGCGCCCAGAAGTCCTCACCTTCCTCCAACTGGGAAGCATGAATGTCACATCGTAGGTCATAACAGCACGTGACAGCGCGTCCACAGCTACCAGTACAGTGACTGATATCCCGTCAAGACTAAAGAATATCGGAGCCGACCTGACATCCGACGGACGAGCTATCTACATTCACGGCGTTCTTGGGCTGGACAGACGGTATTTCACTCCTCGGGGTGCCTGCTGCTACTATCCCATGCACTCGACTAACAAACCCCCAGAACACGCATCTACATCGGTCAATCCGCCTCCCTCCGTCCGCGCCTCAAACAGCACTGGAACTTTCGCTACCGCCGCGACAATCCTTCCCTACACTACTACGCCATGCAGAACTCCGTCTTCGACATCTTCTCCGTCTTAGCCACCTTGCCCTCCCCCTTCTCCTCCTCCTCTCAGACTCTGCCCGGCATGGATCAGCCGGATCTGCTTCTTAATGTTCTGGAGGCGTGGTGCTGTCTTTTGTTCGGGTGTCTGCCGCCCCAGATGTTGGGCGAGTGGTTACCACCGGCCATGGTGGAGGCGGGGGCGGGACGGGAGACGCAGAATGTGGCGCTCAACGTAGCGAATCCCCTGGATCACGGAGAGAAGGGCTCGACGCAATGGGTGACTCTAAGCGGGAGCCGGGATCCTCTAATCCAGGACTACCTGAAGGACGTGGAGGCCAGGACGGCACCAATTGAAGACACCAAGGAGCCTCTAGTCTTTCAGAAGGACGAAGCAATTCCAACAGCAGTGGCTCAGAAGCCCACGGGGATATTCCTGTCGTCGGGGACGTTGGTATTTCTTGGAGGTGCCGTTCTCGTGGGATTCTTGCTGCTGAGGAGAGGGCCAGGCGGAACCTCGAGGTGAAATATGTGTCCAGTGTCACTGGTATTTTCCTTGCGTCTCACGTACATATACTTGCACTGGGCGGCGTTTTGAATCCCTCGGGTATGTATTCTATGTCAATCTATTGGCAGCTTTCGAAACGAAGCTTATAGCATGTCGAGCAGACTGACTGTTCTCAAGTCAAAACAGTAGCCTTCTCCTCGTCCTCGACTTGCTGTCTCTCATCCACATTCTCGTATTTCTTGATCTCCACTTCTTCACGGTCCCTCTTCGTCCGCACCGTAATCAGCGACCAAAGGAAAAACCCATACACCACATATCCCTTAGCCTTCTCCTTCGCCTCCGCGCTATTCTGCCCCTTCCTAGGCGCCTTCCCTATCCACACATTGCCCAAACACAGCGCCGCGACGATACTAAGCCCCATAATAGGCAATATAGCGATGAACGCCCACATCACCGCCTTGGCCGCCAGATCCTGAAGGGCGAGTTTCTGCTCAGCGGGAAGACTATCCAAGACGGCGAGGTTCGGTGGGCCGCCGCCGACGCTGCTGCTCTTTCCGATGATGGAGCGTAGGCCGGATTGGTATTTGTTGCTGAAGACGGAGGCCATGATGGAGATCCCGAGCGTTTCGCCGAAGGCGATCATGAAGGAGAGGAGGGATTGGATGGCGGGGATGCGGCTGGGCCAGATGCCAGCAGCGTGCAAAACGACTGGTGATGGCGCTGTCAGTACTGCTCTTCATGAAGCATGCATTGGGGAGAGGGATGCTTACCTGGCATAAACCGCAGACCCGTACCCACACCCGACAACGCCAACATACCGTTCACCAGACCATTCTGTCGACTTCTCACCGCCCACGTCAACAGCGCAAGACCCAATCCTTCAATGATTGAGCCCCCGACCAAGGTATAGTACGTCTGTCTCGGCCAGATGTTACAGAAAAACATGGCGCTGTATACACCCACCCCAAGCCCCGGCGTATAATAAAGCAGCTGCACACCCGCCTTGGACGCCGAATACCCCTCCGCAAACTGGAAGTAGTACGAGATGAAGTAGAAGGCCGACACCAACGACACGCCCGTGGCGAAGTTGATCGTCATCAACAGCGCCGTATCCTTCTTCCTGAACAAGGTAGACGGGATCATGGGGAGTTGGTTCGGGAACACCCTCGTCGTCCACCTGCCTGGGCCGAGCAGATACTCGTGCAGGAAGAAGGCGGCGGACATGACGCCTCCTATGACCAAGGGGGCGATGACGGCAGCGCTGCTCCATGCGTACTGCGTCCCACCCCACATGACACCGAGGATGATGAGCCCGATACCGAAGATGAAGAAGACTATGCCGGGCCAGTCGAAGGTTCTCAGGCCGGCTAGGTAGGTCGTACGGCGGGAATCGTTGGTGGAAGGGGATACCCGGCCCTGGACGAAGTCGTTGCGCATGAAGAAGATCAGGACCATGGCGACGAAGGCGACGGGTATGGGCAGGACAAAACAGTAGCGCCAACCTGCGCTGGCGAGGTAGCCGCCTATGACTGGACCGACGGCATAGCTGGTCAAGGGGTGTTAGCACATATGATTTGCACTGGGGTGAAGACTACTCACCTCATCCCGCTGATGAACGAAAAGATTGTATTGTTCTTCGAGTTATCGGCCAACGAGACGTTGTCCGACAGCACGATACGGGTCAAATTCATGATTCCCGCGGCTCCAACCCCTTGCAATGCTCGGCCAAACAGCAACATTGGCCAAGTCACGGCCGCGACGCAGAACACGCTCCCGATGAGGATGAAGAACATGTGGAACTGGAGCCCTGCATGGCGACCGTAGACATCAGCGATTTGGCCGCTGGAGGGCGCGAAGGTTGTGAAGGTTAATGTGTAGGCCGCTACGATCCAGTTGAAGGATCCACTGAGGCGGTCTGGGTCGGTGAGTGCAAGTACTTTTGAAGGTTATGTGGACCAGCACTCACTGAAGTGGGAAGAAATGATGGGAACCGCAGGAGCGACAATCGTGACATCGACTGCTGCTAGGAAATTGGGCAGGATCAGACACAGGATCATCTTCCAGCGGTGCTTTCGTCGCTCCGATGTTTCTGCCTTGAGGAGAGCTTTCTCCTCTGGACTGGGTCCATTCGACTTTGGATCCGCCACTTCGACATCGGGAGTCTCGCTGGCAATATTCTGGTTGTCTATGCTGGGATGCTGTTCAGCAGAGATCTCGGGCACCAGGTGGCTGTCATCCGCGGTAGGCGAGTGCTTCTCTTTATATTTTCTTCGAGCATATTTGAAGAGTAGGTAGGCCATGCTGTCTAGCGTAAAATCAGTGCTTTGCGATTCGCAGGCGTCTGGTCACCATGGGCTGTTTACAAGTCGGAATTCGAATTTTAGGGATCAACTGGATTTTATGGCTGGATGATAACGGTTACACGCAAGCTTCGAGACTGCGCCTCCATGCGTTAGGAATCTTCTGAACGGCCGCGGGCCTGACTCAAGGCAACCAGCGCACTGCCATCCTCCGTCTTACCGCATACCCAATACAGGCTAGTTGTACATGCCGTTTACCCATCTCTTTCTTACAGCTGGACATCAGACCGCGTAACCCCTGACCCCATCAATTGACGAGTAATGGCGGGGAAGCTGGCTGCTCAATGCCTAGTCAAAGGGCGTGGAAGCACAAGCTACTCGGCAAAATCTTCCAGATGGGGCTTAATGAACGAAAACGAACCGCAAACGGTACTGCCACCAGCGACACTATTCTGATGAGACAAGCACCGTGATGTATTGTGCAAAGCTCAAAGAAGATGGCTGGAAGATCAGCTATCTGTACTGGGTGCACATGGGTTTTTATATCCAACAAGCAAAGCTGAGCTTCCAAAAAGCTTAAGGGGGCGGGGTCCATCTTGGCTGTCAGACTGGAAGGTGAACGGCTAGAAGAACAAAAATTGAAGCGGACATGCATGTGCCACGAAGGCTATTTCATCTGATTCTTTTAGAATGGTTCGAAAGGAAAGATAGTCTCAAGTGCACGTGGATAAGAAGGCGTCGCAAGGAGATGTGCTAGTACATATAGAGTCGAGGTCGTCCAAGTAGCGTGGATCTCTGCCAAGCCACCCAAGCTCTAGGGCTGGGTAGAACCCGAACCCGAACACTGACGCAACCTTCAGAGGACTCCATATGGACATTCTGACCGCTTCCCTTCTCTCACAATATCCACAGTCATTATGGCCGTAGGAGCCGTGAGCACTCTCGTTAAAGGCGGAGCTACAGCCGCTCTCGTGTACCGGGCGTGGAGCAGGAACTCACTAACACCGGTCGGGATATTCGCAGCTTTCCTGACTGCAGTTGTACACTCGGTGCATCCTTGGATTGCACCCTTTGCGCTGTTGTGCGTTTTCTTTTTGACTGGAACGTCTGTCACCAAGGTACGAGAGCCTTTTCAATATAAATTACACTGGACATTGGCTAATGCTCTCAGGTCAAACACGATGTTAAAGCACACCTCACGCAATCCGCAACTGGGGCGTCTGGAGGGGAAGGGCCCAGAAACCACATCCAAGTCCTCGCCAACTCGCTCGTCGCTTCGGTGCTAATCCTGTTCCATACCTGGCAAACAGTAAAAGATGCGACATTCTACGACGAGCAGTCGTGCTGGAAAAAGCCTGGAGATGTTCTAGTTGTGGGGATCGTCGCGTACGGCAGAGCGCCTATTCATGATGCGAATAAGACATGCTGACCATTACAGCAACTACGCCGCCGTTGCCGCCGATACATTCTCTTCTGAGCTGGGTATCTTGTCGAAGTCCAAACCGCGCCTCATCACCGCTCCATGGCGAGTCGTACCTCCGGGAACAAATGGCGGAGTGACCTTGACAGGTTTGGGGGCTGGACTTCTCGGGGCAGGCTGTATAGCCGCTACCTCGACGTTACTGTTACCGTTCTGCAAGGAATGGTCGCTCTCAGAGAAGGTTGCCTTTACGCTTGCCATAACGCTTGCTGGACTCAGCGGGACACTTCTCGATTCATTACTGGGAGCATTATTCCAGGCCAGCGTGGTCGATATTCGCTCAGGAAAGATCGTTGAAGGGGAGGGTGGGCGCAAAGTGTTGATCCACCCCTCGCATTCCTTCAACCTGAAGGAGACGGCCAAACTACGGAGTCACGTAGTCAGCTACGAGGAGGGCAAGGATGCCGTAGCAAAGAGCTCGGGGGTCGATGTAGATGATTCGGTGAAGGCTGCGAGGAAGTTGCAGCAGGCTGGTGCATCGGGCACAGAGGTGGCAGATAGACAGCATGAGAGCCGCAAGGTCGCAGTGGGGACGGACATTTTGGACAACAATGCCGTCAATATACTAATGGCGGCGTTGGTGAGTGTCGGTTCCATGATTGTTGCTTGCATGGTTTGGGATATACCCCTTAGCAGCATCATTGCTGTCTAGTGGACAGCCGTAAATCGTAATATAATTCATCGTATTTTCAAGATCTCTCAATGTAGTTGCTCGTCTTAATATCTCCAGGGCTTGTGCATTTGCAAAAACCATGGGTGTAGGACTGTATATTCATGCCAAGACGCTAAAGTTGCGCGTCACTCCGCCGCCTGGAGCTCTCGCCAGCTTCAACCTCAAGAACAGCTCGACCACATAACAGCCACCTCATCCCCCTACCACTCACCTTTAGTCGTGCCGGAACACCAACCGCGACTCTGCAAATCAAAGCCTGCCCTTTCATTACCGAACTCACCAAATCCCGACCACCGACAACACCCTCATCTCCAGCAATCAACAGCCCATCATGGTATGCAGCAGCCTCCAAAGAACACCCTACCCGCTTACACACAACTCCCACATCCCACCGTTCCACAATCAATCCTACTAACTCCCCTCCCAGTCCCTCCGCTTCGTCCCCACAAAAGCGCACCCCACGCACCTCACCCCCGAAACCTCCGCCCCCTCCGCGCCCGGCGTCCACGACACCCTCCGCTCACGCCTCGGCCTCTCCACAACCCCCATCTCCTCCTCCTCCACCAGCACCAGCACCACCACAAACCCACAACCCCAACTCCAATCCACCCACCCCCTCGAAGCCCGCCTCGCCCAATGGCGCACCCAGCAAGACGCCCTGAAGATGGAGATGCTGCGCCGCCAGTTCGGCATCGCGGAGCCCGTCCGCAGGGGCATGGAGCTCAAGATCGCGCGCGAGGGCGAGTGGAGGCCGCAGGTCCTGGGCGGGGCGAGCAATGTGCACAGTGACATTCTGGCCGGCAGGGATACGGAGATTGGGTGGGAGGATGTGTTTACTGGTAAGTCTTTTTCTCCTGGGTTCTGTCTATATGTGTTATGAGACTGGATGCGTGATGGCTAACGAGATACGTTGCAGGCAATGAGAATCGCGAGTTGCCGGATTTCCACACCGAGATGGAGGCGAGGAAGAAGATGAACTGGTAGAGTGGCAGATCCTGGAAGTACGGGTGGAGGATTATGAGGAGGCATTGGAGCAATGTACATGCCGAAGCGGTCAATGAAGTCATATGAGCAATCCGTGAGCGGTTCTAGTGAAGAATTCTAGAGCACTCCTATTTGATTGCTGTGGACTGGCCCAGTGACGAGCTCCTCTCATGTAGACCACGACTAGACAAATCACCAAGCAAGCGGGCACTGCAAGATAGCAATGCAATGAATGAGATACCGTTTCGCGGTCTGTAGATTTCTCCGCAAAAGTCCAGATATGTGCTTATCATCCCTTGGTTCCGACCCCCTTGACCGCAACCGCAACTATTTGTACAACGGTGGCGGATCAGCCACTCCCCAAGCCAGACGACTTTCTATGCACAAGGTCCCAATAACAACGAAAAGGAGAGTACGACGCCAACATGCGCCTTGAAGGTCCCACCCCAATCCCATAACGCCACTGCGAATGTGAAATCACCCCACGACAATCCTCTATACGGTTCGACGAAATCGAAGACGAGGATGGTCCAGGATGAGAGCAAGACTCTCCAGGGGATCATACCATGGTTCCACGTAGATCGGATCGCTCGGGAATGCAATCTCAGAGAAGCGGCGACCCCAGGAATCGTGACCTTGCACAACATGCCGGTACTCCAGGGATTCAGTGGTGAGGGTTCCTTCCAGGAATCGTCCGAGCAACGAAGCTACACTAATGGCGTCGTAGTCCATGGCGCCGGTGCAGAGGCGGCATTCTAGCGAAAAGCCGTCAGCACAAAAGTAAGTGCACCGGACGTTCATAGGATAACGCAACGGCAGCCAGCATGTGTTTCTTCATCGCCTTCTCTTCTGCTGCCAACCTTGCCTGTCTTGGCGTCCTCTTCATCAACGACTTCTTGCGGTTTGACGGTCATGTGTACGACATTGGGGGCTTCGGTTTGGAATCGACATTCTGTGTGCAAGAGATAGAGTCAGCAAAGCCACCTCGAAGCAGCGGGGATGTGGGCTGGAGCCAATTGGTGTAGTCTGCCGTGCTGGGACAAGCCACGCCAAGGGACTGGAGAGTTGGCATCCTTACCTTTGAGCGGTGACTTATCTTCCAACATGCGCCCAAAGTGTATGAGACGTATCGAGGTTGGAGCCGTTGGCCGAGGTTCCCATTCTGTTTAAACAGGTCAGTAAGCTGAACGGAATAGCAGGGTGGGAAGAAAGGATAGCGTATGCAGCGGCTAGGCGGAGATCATCGTCGAGCATTGCAATGCAAGAATAGATGATGGGTTTTGCGGAGCGCTGAGCATAGTATCCCCTGGGCAACGTCGCACCTTCTCGCCAATCTTGCCATATTAGCTTTTTGAGGGTATATACGCTGATATTATACGGGTCCATATCGTCCACATCCACTTTCCGCTTTTTCAGATATTTCTCGTCGATCTTGTAGGGATGCCGTGCGCCGGTGGTCAATAATAGTGTGATGACTACCACGGGGCCATTTGAGGCGTGTGGTTTCGCAGCTGGGGTGTCGGTCGAAGGTCCAACTGCCTCCGACTCAGCGCGGTTCAGCTCAACCGGCGGCGTCGAT
This sequence comes from Westerdykella sp. P71, assembly GCA_019022765.1. Lineage (NCBI taxonomy): Eukaryota > Fungi > Ascomycota > Dothideomycetes > Pleosporales > Sporormiaceae > Westerdykella > Westerdykella sp. P71. Next base: position 18,265 of record JAFHBW010000185.1, on the reverse strand, counting down.
TTAGGTGCTGTCGGTTCTGGCGTGCTTTCCACGGCCGTCTGTTTCTCTTCTGCAGTTGCTGGCGCCGCTGGGGCCGCGGATGCCAACTCGGTGACTGTATCTGTGGCTTCGGCACTAGGTTCCGTCGCAGGCGCCTTGGAGGCGGACGGTGGTAGCGATTCCATTTCTACGGGGTTCTCAGATACGTCTGCTTGCTGACTGCTGGGCCTCGATGCGGATGTGGTCGCGGGCTGGGTGGCGGTTTGCGCGGAGGGGTCAGCCGTTGAGGAGGACATGGGCGGGTTAGGAACGACGTCCTTGCGACGGCAACGGTAGCAGGCAAGTGGGTGTCGCTTGGAAGTTGGAACTCGAGAGTAGAAAATCAAAAGAAAGTGGGTGTACGGATGGAGAGCACACTACACCACTATGGTGGTGTGTGTGTGTGTGAAAAGAATGCACGCACGAGCGCCGGCGAGGTGGCGGGTGGATGTCGAGTGATTAGATAGAGATGATCAGAATGATGATATGATGAATGGGCGAGATGGGAGATGATGGGGGTGCTCGGACGCGGACGCAGGCGGCGCTTTCTTGTCCTGGCCGTTCCCAGGGGGTCCCTTCCAAGTTCCTCCACCTCCACAGCCCCGGCTGCCCTGTGCCGAGGCCAGCAACGACAAATGCGGATTGAATCTGTGTATGGAAAGAGAGAGCAAGAGGGAGTCCCAATTACTTTTGACTTCCGTCTCCAAATACTTGAGCCTGAGGTGCGAACCTCGCGGATACTCGTCCCGCACAGTGACGCCCGGGCATCAGGGGGTTCTGGAAATAAGAAATTACCAAATGAAGCGGCTGATACGCCTTCTGTCAGCACCCAAAGCTCACAGCCGGTGAATTGTACTGTGTACTGCTCTTCGTCAGCGATAATGCAATTCATAATCAAACCCCGCAGTACACAGGTACACAGCCCCATTTGCCAAACTGCTGTTTGGCCGTGGCATACGAAGCTCTCTTACAAGTCACGGGATCAATAACCCTGCAAATGCCAAGCTCTTTGCGGGATCGCTTCCGTCATTGATCCGTGACAGAGCTCCAAAGCTCAACCTCACCTCTATATCACCGTCTCCCCCACCCCCCCTGCTACTCTCTTCCCCACCCTTCCGAGAGCTCCATTGCTCAATTACAAGAAGAGAAAAGAGTTATGGTTTTACAAGATGTAGGAAGCGAGGCCTCGGACGGCTTCAGCGACGGCGCGGGCCCCAGTGAAACCGACCCATATGCCTCCTCCACTACCCCGTCGTCCAGCTCCGGAACACGCTTTGATGATAGTCAATTACGGAAGCCCGGTCGACTACTGGGAGCCCTCGCGGGGTTCTCCCCATCCGATTTCCGCTCCTCCGCCGAACAGCTCATTAGGTTCGCGGAACAAAAAGTCCACCGACCCTTGACTCCCGAGGAAGCCCAGGCTCTCGCCTCCCACTCCTATGATTCCTCCATGCTTAGGTACCGGTACGCCTGGTTCGGAACTGCCGCCGGAGCCTTTCGATTCTACAGGACCAGGGCTCAAAACCGGTTTCCCTTCTGGACTCCTCCGCCGAGCTTCATAGCGGGCAAGGCCCTCGAGGTTTTCTTCGACGGTTTCAGTCGCCAACAGGCCAGATTTCTTATGCAGACTGTTCGCCTGACCGCCTGGCTAGCCGCAGGCAACCTCTTCGCTAGGGGCGTCAGCTTCGTCGTTGCTCAACCCATTGCTGCCAGTGGCGCTGCGCAAGATCCACGCTTAGCACAGTTCGGCATCGACTTGAAGGCTGCACAGGGCGGTGGTGCCGGCGGACGCCCCGTAGAGAGGAATCCAGACGGAACCCCAGTGTTGCCGCCTCATGCCGGTGCACCTCGCTGGCCACCGCCTCGCAGAGCCCCAGCCCCAGCCCCAGCATCCACATCTGATGACAGCATGTCTCCGTCTAGCAGCGGCGATGACTGGTCGTCCTCCGGATATGGAGATGAGTCCCCTCGGGAACAGCAACAACCACGCTCAGGACCACCGCCGCGCGCTCCCATCCCACCACGTCAGCAACCCGCACAACAAGACTATGACGATATGTCTCCCACCGGCGGCCTCTTCGAAGAAGAAGTCCAATCGCAAGATCGCCCGGGAGAATCCACCTGGGACCGTCTCCGTCGCGGCCAGGCGCCCCCCCATCCCCAAGGACCTCCTCCTTCGAGACGCCCCGAACACCCAAGACGAGGCCCCCCGCCGCCAGCTCACAGTGAAGGGAATTCAGGCGATAGTTTCACGTTCGCGGATTCGGATGATGAGAGGAGGAGGGCGCAGGAGCAGGCGCAGAGGGAGTTTGACGCGAGGATCGAGAGGGAGAGGCACGGCAGGGATTTTGGTGGAGATGAGAGGAAGTGGTAGAATTGTGGGGTCTGGATTCGTTGTTGTGTATTTTGGATATAGTGAGCGTTGGGCGGGATGGGCCTTTGACAGAGAGCTTGTATTATATCAGATCAGCGTTTGAAGACAAGGATTCACCACTACTCCATCCTATCAGATATGACACATAAGAACACCGCTTCCGAGCGTGGAGAAAAAGCGCAATATCTCTCAAATGACTTGCCTCAAAATTTCATCGAACATGGAGCAAATCCTCCCAAACAACTTCCACATCAACAAGCACAATCACCGCACAAGTCCGCAGAAGCCATGTACACTTTACGTATTACATTTCCCAATCATCTGCCAGCGCCCCACCACTTCCTTTCCCCCATCCACCGAAGCCCAGCTAGCTAGAGAGGAGATGCCATCTATCCGGGTATTATTACACGTTTGGCCGCAAAGTCCGTCCCTCCACCCAACAACCTTGGACTCCGCCCATGTCAGGATAAACGCCGAGGATATGATACACAACAAAGGATCCCTCCCTATCCCTATCCCGATCCCAATCGCATCGGAACCTCTCTCTCTCATCAACAATGATGTACCGAATCGATGGGTGGGATATGTTTCCTTCCCTTTCCCTTCGCCATGTCCAACCTTTCTCGCCTTTTCTCGCCGGCCCGGAAGAGCAAAAACAGAATGTAGAGTATATGAACGCCGTCGCTGTGGAAAGAGAAACGGTTCTGGAACTGGGAAAAGCGACGTACGGAAAGGAAATCCGGAAATATAGAACCCCCTCCCTGAGTCAAGGAAAAGGTGCCCAGCTGCGACGCCCGGAACGCCCATCGGTGGCATCCAGGACAACATCCGCAGGGGCATTAAAACAGGTATTCGTTTTCTTTGTGTCTTTCTTTCTTTCTTTTCGATCTTTTGCGGCCGTCAGAAGAAACATAGGAAACCAAAATAGAAAAACCAAAATCACCATCAATCTTCGTCCAACAGAGAGAATGTCGAACCATCACATACATGATGCCTTCAACCGCTCAACCAGCGACCGACGCCGCCCTCCCACCCCCAACAAGCTCCAATATCTTGCCCGCAACAGCGGCAGGATACCCGCGCGACAGCCCCTCATTCACCACGCCCATCGCCCCCGCGCGATCCTCAACAGCCATATACGCGCGCGTCATCGCCTCGTACGTACTCGGCTCGCGCCTCTCCTCCGCAACACCATCGTAGATGCCGCGCGCGCGCCCGATATCGTGCACGAGCGCCCACCCGTGGATCAGCGAGTTGGCGATGTACGGCGTCATCTCGACGCCGCGCGCCTTCATGTCGGCGAGCACGGGCTCCGTGTCGGCGATCTGGTGGTTCGCGACCATGGCTTCGAAGAGGGCTTGGTAGAGGCATGCTTGCGGCCGGATGCGCGGGTCCGACAGGACGGTGTCGAAGAGCTTGCGGGCGCCCGGCATGTCGTGGAGGACGCAGCCCTTGGCGTGGATGAGGGAGGAGTAGTGGACGGCTTCGGGGATGGCGCCTGCGACGCGGATCTGCTCGAGGACGCCCTCGGCGGCTTCCATGTCGACGGGTTCGAGGGTGGCGTGCGTGTCGATGAGGAGCTTGTAGGTGTGTGTCGTCGGCTCGATGCGCTTGGCGCGCATGCGCTCGTAGTAGCTCAGCACCTTGCTGCGGTCGCGCTTCGTCGTCAGGAAGAACTGCATCATGCTATGGTACGGCGCCGGGCGGGGTTTGTAGTTGGGCATGCTCTCCATCTCCTCGAACAGCTCCTCGGCGAACTTCTCGTCGCTGACGCGGCACAGCGCGTTGACGATGGTGCCGTACGTCACGCTCGTCGGGCGGATGCCCAGGTTGCGCATCTCGGAGAAGTAGAAGAGGCAGTCGTCGATGCGGCGGGCTTTGCCCAGCTTGCCGATCAGCGCGTTGTACAGGAAGGACGAGGGCTCGACGCCCTCGGCTTTGGCGCGGTGGAAGATCTTGACGGCTTCGGTCGCTTCGTCGAACGTCTTGGTCGATTCCTTGAGAGTCGTGATGTACAATCCGAACGTGTTGGCCGTGGGAGCGGCGCCCATGTCGAGGAGGTCCTGGTGGTATCGAGCAGCGAGATCGCGTTGGCCAGTGGTCAGGCAAGCGGCAACCATGGCGTCGAGGATCGTCACCCATCCGTAGCGGACAATGCGGTACTGCGGCAGAAGGGGAACATCCTGCTTGGCCAGGTTGAGGATGTCATGGGCGAGGTTCAAACGGTCTTCCTTAGCAGCAGCGGTGATGAGCTTCGCATAGGTGAAGAATCGGGGGTGGCGTCCAGCCCTGCGCATATTCCGGAACTTCGACAGGGCCTCGTTGAGATGCGAAGCGGATCGACCATGGGTCTTCTCCAGGAGCTCGGTGATGGCTACGGAGCCCTTGTTGTCGGTGGTCGCGGCGTAAGGATCGTAGGTGTCTTCGAAGGTGCGGGCAGGTGGGGGAGCGACGGCGACAGGCTGAACCGGGTACGGGGTGAACGGCGTGGCAGGCGAATACATAGGCTCAGGAGCAGGGTGCTTGTACTTGTACCATTGGTGTTGAAGATCACCACGGTCCAGTTTGGCAAGGACCTGCTCCACGAGAGTGGACGTGGTCTTGCTGACGCCCATACCAGTAGAAGTGATAACTTCAAGGATGTGAGCGAATCGAGAAACGTGTCCGACATCATTATTGGCGCCATTCAGGATCATTCCGGATTGAACCTGCATCAGGAGGGAGAGGTCCGGCAAGCTGAGCTGAGCAATGGCCTCGGGGCCTATGCCGACCAGGAGGTGATGCGCAACCGAAGTGACGAGCCCACCGTTCTCGATCATGGACCACATGAGCTCCATAGCGGCACGTCCGGGAAGGACGATACCACGCTTCATCATGAACTGGCCAATGACCTCAATGGCCTCATCGATATGCTCGACAACCTCCATCTTAGCGTGATGCGACTCGGCCTGTGAATCCCGAATGCGAGCAAACATCTGGCGGCCTTGACGGAGGCCCCGCTCAGCCTGACCACTGCCAATGAGAGCAATGCTGTGCATGGCCGTAGGCTCGATGAAGTCGGGCTTTGTGGGGGACAGTTCCAGCATCCTCCAGAACACCTCCGCGCCCTCGACATCGCCGTTCCGGATGTGCATGGCTCCCATCGCCATGGCGGGGCGAGCAAGATCAGCCTCCGCAGGGATCGCCTCGAAGGCCTGGGTAGCAATGTCCATAACGTTCCTGTCCGCAGCCTTGACGCAGATAGCAGCCATCGCGATTCCTCGGGCCTGAGGGCTCAATGTCTCGGTAGCGTGCGCGAAAGCCTCCTTGAACGCACCATCCTTCAACCATTCCGGAATGAAGGCCTTCAGGGTAACCACATCACGCACTTGCGTGACATCCTCCGGAGCGGACAGCGCCTGTTCGATCTTGGAGAGGAATTTCCATCCTCCCTCGGACCTACCGCAGATGGCATAAGCTCTGATGAGAGAGGCGTAGACATCGTTGTCCATCCGTGCGAGGCTGACATCGCCGTTGTCATGGGAAATGGCGAGGGCCTTGTACTCGTCGTAGCATTCAACGGCACTCCGCAGATCTCCAGATTTGCCGAAAGCGTGGATCATGGGCACAAACATATCCGCAGGCGGAGTGACTTTCGTCTTCTCCATCTGTGCGTAGATCTGTACCATATCCTCCACACGATCGCTTTCCGCACAAGCCGAGACCAGGAGGCGGTAGGTGTTGTCCGAGAAGCTGGAACCGGATTGGTGAGTAATGGCAGATTTGAAGAGCTTCACGGCGATTTTGAGAGAGCTGTCCTCGGAGAGAATGGCCATCTCGGTCTCGTTAGAGTGAAGCATGAACTTGCCCTCCTCTTCCATGCCTCCATATCGTAACCGCTTCTCTTCCAGGTTCTGCTTCATGGATACCACTTCCAGCGAACGGTTGGAAAGCAACTCGATGAGGGTTGTGTAGGTAGCCATGTCAGGGGCCACCCTACGCCTGAGCATATCTGAGTACACATCGAGGGCCTTGGGTACGATCTGATGCTTGGACCTTGGGAGGTTGATCGCTGCGGACAACAGGGCATTGTACGCGGTGACGGATGGCTGCACGCCAGATCGCAGCATCAACTCGAAGACGGACGGAATTTCATTGAATTCCCGCCTCTCGGCGAGCTTCTGCAGCTGAGCCGTGTACTCATCGATTTGCTCAGGAACCCGCGTGGCGATGCTGCTGTCGCTGCGGCTCAAGACGCTTGATTCGACCAAAGTATCGGAAACAGTGGCAGGTGACTCGGACCTGGCCTCCTCGACGGGGGACAACGCTTGTGTGACTCTCTCCTCGAGGGTAGCCTGGATCTTGGCCCTCTCCTGGGCGATTGCTTCCTCAACCTGGGCCAGGGCGATTTTGTCCACCTGCTCGTCCGTCACTGCTTTCTTGATCTCTTCCACCTGGCTCGTGCTGTATGCGCGGTTGACGCCGGCACGCGCCGGCATGGGCTCCGCATCGCCATCGGCAATCGCACTGGTATCCTCAACTGCTACTTCATTTTTGGCGGCCGCGGATTGAGGCTTCCACTCAATGAGCTTGCGGAACTGGAACTGGGACCAGTCCTTTTCGTCGACGCGATACTTCTGCCACGCGGCATAGTAGGCGGCGAGACCGGCATCCTGCTGGTCGCTATGGGCGAGTGCCTGCTTTACGGCGCTCGTGGTCGAAGTGGAAGCGAAAGCATGTTGGTTCTGCTTTGCGCCGGGCTTGCGGAAGCGGTCGTGATGGAAGGAGGCGAGGGGATTGTTCTGGGAGACACCGGCGACGACGGATTGGGCGTAACCGTGGGTAAGGCCTTTGGAGATACTCTGGCGCGCGAGGGTGAAGCTCTTAAAGACCATTTAGGATATGGATGGACCCTTCGGATGGGAAGGGTGAGACTGTCAGGTGGGTTAGCCACGCGTGGATAGAACCTGGGGGCCGCAAAATTTCGTACTATTATTCTCGGGTCGTGGTAAAGTTGCAGGTTCATTTGACGACGAGTGCCGCCAAAGAACGCGCCGTGAAGGGGGAGAAAGGTAGGAGGGTGTGTGTATGTAAATATTATATGGCGCAAAATGGCCAGTGACGAGTCCAAACCGAGGAAGATGGAACTCTTGCGTCCCGTGACGAGTGCAACGGGAAGCGTACAGAAAGGAAAAGACGCACAAAGGCGAGATGGCAAAGTGGCCTGAAGAACCAGGAATGAGTTGGGTGGGTGGTGTGTCACAGTGTGTGTGTGTGTGGGAGGGAGAGGGAAAAGGGAGAGGCGTGTTCAGCACGGATGCAATTGCGCATATGGGGCGCGAATTTGGCCTACGTCAAGAATGTTCTCGTGGCCCCAAGTGGAATTGTAAATTACTCAACGATCCGAGCTTTTTTCTCGCGCTTATGGACGCCCAGGACGCCAGGCCGCAAGGGGAGGAGGCGCGTCGTTTCCTCTCAGCTCTGCCCGCCATGGATGATGGCCGCCCACCCGCCGACGGTAGAGACGCCATCCCGGCGACTCGGATGTCGGGGGACGGAGCGAGGCCAGCGCCGCCGTGTGTGCCGGGGTTAATCTGGTGTCTGGTCCCCTTATCCGCATCCATGATCCATCCCATCTCCACCACGGACGAGCAAAGGCCCAACAACAACACGCGACCACCACCATCATCATCATCATGCTGAATCGTAGTGACTACTGAGTACGCTCGGCAGATGGGAACAATGCTTCCCATGATGCAATCGACCTTCTAATCGCATCCATCATGAACAATCCCCCCGCATTCGTCATTTCTCCTCACGATCGAGGCCATGAATTGCCCTCGTGCGAGCTTTACATCTCAGCATCAGAGACGTCGGAGATAGCCCTGTCCAATTCTCCGTCTATGACTCCTACGAAAAAGGACCGGCTCGGAAATGTACACACTTGAGATTGCTGACAAGGCACTCCGCCATGCTTGGCACTTGTTGACTGAGTGGCAGATGACTGCTCCATTTCTTCCACCCGTCTTCCCGGGGCAAGTTCCCCGTCAGAGAAAAACAAGGATGCGGTTTTGTATTTTGCGCATCGTCGATGACCGGAAATACAAGGTCACGTGATAAATGACGATCACGTGACTAACCCCAAACTTCCGATGAGACATGATTTTACCTTCTTCGACTTTCAGGATAATGCCATTTTTTTGAAGCAGAAATGGGTGGATTTCGCGAGGCGTGGTTATGCTCCATGTAACCAGATAATCAGAGTATTGACCGATACGAAAATGTTCATTTTGTACCTATGAAGGTATCCGTAGAATCCTCCTCTCCACACAGCTTCCCCAACTTCAATCCCCATCTCCATACCCCACCACAACAGTCCTTACCGTCCACCCCCTAGGCCCACGCCACCCATTCATATCACATTGAATTATCTCAAATGACCGCCTCCTCCACGCCTTCCGCCAAGGCCGTCTCCGCCCCAGGCAAAGTCCTGCTGGCAGGCGGCTACCTCGTGCTCGACCGCAATTACACAGGCTTGGTCTTCGGCCTCGATGCACGCATCCACGTCTACATTGAACCCATCCAGACCAAGAGCGGCGTCACCCTTTCCGAGATCATCGTCAGGAGTCCGCAGTTTCGCGAGGCCAGTTGGGAGTTTGGGTATCGGCTGGTGGAGGGGGAGGGGGGAATTGGGGTGACGCAGTTGAGGGCGTAAGTTTATACTCTTTTTTGTGGTCATCACACTTCCATTTTGCTACTGTGATTTTTTCCCCTTCTCTTCTCTACAACTCTCCGTTCCTGTCTCAGTCAATTAGACCTCAGTCTCTCAGTATTCTTTCATCTACCCCCCCTTTCCAGAGACTTGGCATCAGATATCCATCCCACCTACTCCCAGACATAACCAAGCCAATTGCTTCCAATCCCCATTCCATCCTGATACTCACACACCCACAGCAACCACAACATCCCCCTCCGCAAAAACCCCTTCATCGAAACCACCCTCGCCTACACCCTCACCTACATCACCTCCCTCCTCCCCTCCCCCCACCAACTCTCCCCCTCCACAATCTCCATCCTCGCCTCCCCAGCCTACTACTCCAACCCAGGAACCCCTCCCTCCTCCCAATCCTCCTCCCAATCCCCATCCCCATCCCCCTTCCTCAAATACCCCGTCTCCCTCCCCGAAGCCCACAAAACAGGCCTCGGCTCCAGCGCCGCCCTCGTGACCTCCTTCACCGCCGCCCTCCTGTCCTACTACCTCCCCAAATCCGCCTTCGACGTCGACACCGACGCCGGCCGCGCCGTCCTGCACAATCTCTCGCAGGCGGCGCATTGCGCGGCGCAGGGGAAGGTCGGCTCCGGCTTCGACATCGCGTCCGCCGTCTACGGCTCCTGTCTGTACCGCCGCTTCTCGCCTTCCCTGCTGGCGGGCTTACCGTCTCCCGGTGCGCGGGGCTTCTCGCCCAAGTTGAAGGCCTTGGTTGAGGCGAGGGATGGCGCGCAATGGGACACGGAGATCCGCAAGGCGGCGATTCGCATGCCCAAGGGACTGAGGTTGGTCATGTGCGATGTCGACTGCGGGAGCGAGACGCCCGGGATGGTGAAGAAGGTGCTGGGTTGGCGGGCGGAGAATCAGGAGGTCGCGGATAGGATATGGAATTCCTTGCAGGAGGGGAATGAGGCGTTTGCGGCGGAGTTGACGAGGTTGGCGGGCGAGGAGGGAGGGCCGGTTTCTGGGGACGAGGGGTATGCGCGGCTGAGAGATATCATTGCCAGGAATCGCGCGTTGATTAGGGAACTGGGAAAGGCGTCTGGTGTACCGATTGAGCCGCCGCAGCAGACGGCGCTGCTGGATGCGTGCTCCAAGATTGAGGGCATCATCGGGGGCGTCGTGCCTGGGGCGGGAGGCTACGATGCTGTTGTGCTGCTGGTGGAGGATAGGGAGGAGGTCATGGGTGAATTGAAGACTCTGCTCGAGGGGTGGAAGGGAGGGGATGTCGAGGCTGATGATGTGAAGATTGGGAAGGTCGGCATTCTGGGCGTGAGGGAGGATATGGTGGGCGTTAGGTTGGAGGACCCAACGGGTTATAAGCAGTGGATTGCCTGAGAAGTGGAGGGACATCCGGAAATATTACGGTTGGGGTAACAACAGGAAGTGGACAATGATAGACGTAGAGCAACAAAATGCAATCATTTGCCGTCCCACGCGCAGTTTCACAAGAGGAAGTAGGTTCAGCAAATGAACCCAATCCAGGGGTCCAGAGGGTCGTGGAGAGCGAAGACATGTGCGTCTTTTTGATGTTTGCATTTGCAGTGCAATCACTGAAGCCATTTCCGATTCACATACAATGTTCTCGAATGCCAGTAGTAAGCTTTTGATTCATGGTATTCTTGATACGGACGCCAACCCATTTCCCGAGAAGATCGCCCATTCCCCAATCACCACATCATCGCCATCCGAATCCATCCATCCAGTCCATTCCAGCGCGGGAGAGAAATTTTTGGGATGGCACGTAAAGGGTACATTGGTGAGCGCTAGCTGGAAAGCCCCGGCAATGCAATGCTTCGTGAGATAAAGGAAGAGAAAAGAGACACCCCGGCACACCGTCTATGCCTTGACAGCGTACTTGCGCTGAGGGAAGTGAATCTGCTTCTTCTTCGCCTTCTCGGTGACGAGCGAAGCCTCGTGCTTGCTGAGTCTTCGGCGGATGGCGCGGGTCTGCTTGGGGCGGAGGTCGAGGGGAGTGTACCTGCGACACATTAGTTCCATGTCCCACACATAACCGAATCCGCTTCTACGCACTTCTTGCCCTTGTAGAAAAGACGGAGCTGCGCCCTCTGGTTGGCGTTTATGACGGTGAGGACGCGAGCAATGGCCTTGCGCACATCGTGGATGCGGGTGAGCTTGGTGGAGGCACCGCCGGCAACCTTGCTAGTCCTCAGGTTGATCAATTCCCTTCCAGATCCGTCAGTATTCCCTTCTGCCTTCCTTTTGCTGTGCGAGGGACCCACGATTTCAACTCCTCCAACTGAGTGTGCAACTCCTCCTTCGACTTGCTCCACAGCTGGGCGGTCTTCTGCGGCGGTTGTAAGTATGCGTTCGTGCGACAGTCTCGGGGTTATGCGGGGGTGTACGTACGACTTTGCCGGTCGACTACAGAGACATTATGTTAGCATTTGCAGCTTTCAAGGGGACAGCAACGACAGCGAGATTTGAGGTTCGTCGTGGTGGAGCACATAGGCACACGCTTCCCCTCCATCTGACGCATTCCGACATTGGATAATTTGGGCAGAGATTCGAGCGCGAGAGGGACGTACCATCTTGCCTGTAATGTTAGTTGAACCGGGAGGCGTGGAATGAGGCTATCGCGTGTCGTCTTCACAAGTCGTCAAAGTTGTCTGCAAAATGGAGGCCAAGCGTGGGCTCGAAGCGAGCGGAGGCGAGTTAATCCGGCGCCGAATGGAGAAGGGGCCGTGCAACCCCTGCCCGGTTACGTCTTGTCTTGCAACAACGGACCCGGACACTCGATGCGAGGTTCAAGTGAACACTTGTATTGATTTTCTCTCGGAAAGCGCAGGTAATAAAGCATGTCTTCTACAGGTGGTGGATGGGCGCAGCTGCGCCAACAGACGCGCGCTTTGGAAACTCAGGTACGTCGTGCCATAAGTACGCAGATGCGTCTTCTCATTCAAGATGCAGACAGAGACCCTGTTCCATACATACTCGCAGTATGCGTCCATGAGCAACATCCCCACGAAGCCGACGGAAGAGGAGCAGAAATGCGAGTCACAGCTTCGAGAAGTTTTGGAAAAGGTAGCCTTCCCTTTGACGGATGCTGCTAGCTCTCGCAAATGCTTGAAGCGGCCATGCACAAGGCACAGCAGTAGAGACGGGAACTTGGGTGCTAATGGTTTTACAGAGAGAAGGTCTTGTGTCGCAGCTCGGCCGCCTTCTCGATTCCGAATCCGCGCATTCCTCTTCGGCCGTCAAGCAGAATAATCTTGCCCGTCATCGTGAGATATTGGAGGACCACCGCCGTGAACTACGGAGGCTGAAGTCGACCATCGAAGACGCACGAAACAAGGCAAACCTCTTGTCGAATGTCCGCTCGGACATAAATGCGTACAGATCTGCGAACCCAGGCCAGGCGGAGGCGGACTACATGCTGGACGAACGGGGTCGCATAGACAACTCACACAATATGGCAGACAGCGTGCTAAGCCAGGCATATGCCGTGAACGAGAATTTCAGGACACAGCGGGAGACGCTGGCGAACATCCAAAGACGGATGGTTGGAGCCGCAAGCCAAGTACCGGGAATCAACAGTCTCATCGGCCGGATAGGGACAAAGAAGAGAAGAGACGGTATCATTCTGGGCAGTTTTATCGCTTTTTGTTTCCTGATGCTTCTGTGGTTTCGTTAAATTCGTTCAAGCATTATGTGGCGTTCAGAGGAAGGCGTTTGATATCCCATATCAGGTTACATTGCCATTCAGTCAGGGGAAGTTGCCCCCCTCTTTGCTCTTGTACATCTATAATACAACTGCTGCCAGCAGGCTAACAAGCATTCGCTCTTCAAGCGATTATGACACTCCCAATGCACTGGTTCATATCATCAGCGCAAGCGCCCTCTTGATGGGTCGGTTCTAAAACAGGGAAGCGCCGGTTTGTTTAACAGAGCATGCGCATCATTAAGACGCTCTCGCACTGGCTGTTGGTGCCTCAAGCTCCCCGAAGAACACCGGCCATTGCCGCTTTCCTGTCTTATATCCTGGCCGCCATCCTTTCTTCTGTCCTGGCCGCCGCCTTCTGTTTTCCTATCAGGACCGTTTCCCTTACTCTTGCCAGATTGTTTTTGTACTCCTGAATGAGTTTCTGGGCCCCTCTTGTCAAATCGTCCTTCTCCGTCCCCTCTGCATTCGCACTTCCAGCCCATCGGATCTTGCAATCATCGTCGAGCAGATATACGTAACCAACGCGGCCGTTCAACAGGCCAATGGTTTCCCTGATGAAGCCGCTAACACCTTTTCTGATCACGAAATATTTGTTCCAGTCCTCCTTTGGTCGCTGACGTCTAAGGCGCCACTTGAATATTGCCACTATCCATGCCTTCATGGTGTTCTCCTCTACGTTGAGATCCACCATTTGGGCCACGTCTTTATTCTCTTCCAAGAGTCTCCGGAGTTCTGGATTCTCCTTCTTCCCTGTGAATGTCTGGACCTGCATCTCCCCCCAATGGCTGCTATATATGTTCACGATGCTTATTCTCCCCTTCAATATCGCCGTGGTATCTGCGTCGCTTCCCGCCAACGTCTCGCCGTGCAGATTGGGAAAGTACAAAGCTGCCTCTCTCTTGAAAATCTTGGGGTTTGCCATGAACGTCTTTCCGCCCCTGTACTTCCTGATGTTTTTGAAGTCCCGGAAGTAGTTCTGTCCCCACTTCTCAACAATGTCTTTCCGCTTTTCCAAGTTGCGCTCCGACATGGTTGCTCCGGTATACGTCTTCTTCCTTTCGACTCCGAGGTTTTGGCCTGGTTGCGGGGGGTTAGGGAAGCCGATCGGTCGGCCAAGGGGTTGAGGGACAAATTCCGGCTCGTCATCTTTGGGCTCTTCGGCGGAGTTCGCAGGACGGCGGAGGGAAGGTGTGGTAGCGAATGATCTTAACGAGGGAAGGAGTCGCGGGTGCGCGAGGAATCGACGTTGGCACCGTATACATAGCGAAGGGATTGATAATAGTGTTCTCTGAAATGGGGCTGCTACCCGCGCCTGAAACATTGTGACTATCTGCGAGCTCTTCGCTGGATGGCTTCCGCGAAACTTGATCATCAATGTTGAAAAGCTTTGCGCTAACCGGTTCTGTTTTACTGGCCACGTGATATCGCGTGGTTTTCGGGCCGCTGCCCCACTTCAGCCTTATCGATTTGACGCGGTTGCCTTTCAACGACCCTGCAGATCACAGGCATCCTCCCCCATTCCCTTTCACCATTGTCTCCACCTCATAAATTTCTGCCTGTGTTCCTGGTTCAATGTCGCATTCTAGTTCCTACCACAACCCCATCTTAACTTGGAATCGTTTACAACCATGTCGAACAAGGAATTGGAAGACAAAGTAGCGTTTTACAAAGACCAGGAACTACTTGATATATCCGACGATGAGACTGGATTCCCGGATGCAGCAGTCGTCGCTGTCGACCGCGCTCTTGCCGACTCCAAGAAAATGGCTCCGCCCCCACCTCTGCTGCGACAGAAAACATACAGCTTCCTAGGCTTGACCCCCAAGGCGCAACAGGCAGAGGATGCTGCTCGAAGACAGCGCGCTGCTGAACAGGAGACTACACCTAACCTGATCCGCGCCGCTACAGCACCTGAAGTCAAGGTCGCACGCAGTTTTCCATCTGTAAAGGCTGGCGGTAAACGGCCGATGGAGCAGTCGACCGGAGACCGGAAGAAGCTCAAGCGCAACGCCTCGTCCTTGTCAGACTTGCGTACCGTCACTGATGACCCAAGCGGGACACCTTTCTACAAGCGATTTGGTGTGGTGCCTCGTGAGCTCAAAGGCGGAAAGAACGTCAAGCTTGCCGACAGTATTCGTCTTGAGCCGGAGCACAAGCAATTGCTCAAGGGGAAGATTGTTTGTAAGTACAGGATAATTTGATGTCGTACTCTCGCAATTAACAAGCGCAGATTTCTATCCCAACAACGATATCAGCAGCGCCCGCAGGCAACGGATACATAAAGTAATCCAACTTGGAGCCGCTTGGGTGACGAAATGGAGAGATGATGTGACACATGTCATAGTGGATGAAGCGAGTACTCCTTATACATACAGCCAGGTCTTACGAAATGTGAACATGGCTGGGCTGCCTGTGAGTATTCTGGGCCACGGATAGCGATGGAGAAGCTAACATGGTTGCAGCGCAAAGTGGTTCTGGTCAAGTTTGAACCGTATATACCTCAATGTATCCAATTTGGGACGCTGCTGGACCCCACAGCGAGCAGATTCCAAGTTACTGGGGCGCCGAAGCCTATTGCACTGGAATCTTCAAGTAGTGTGCCTGAGCCGCTAGTACCGACTACTGCGCCAGAGGCGGCTGGGTCAAACTCGTCACAAACATCACTGCAGGTTAAGAAGTCTCGGCGCGAACTTGAAGCCGAGAGCTCACAAAGAACCGAGTCCATTTCTGTGGCTGATAGCTTCCCTCCTCCAACCGCTCCACCCTCCGAGGTCCCGCTTAACCCCGTCGTTGAACGCGTGGAAGATAGCTTTATATCCTCTCCACCAGCGCCAAACCCGATTGCTGGCGCATCGCAGCACAATGATGCTCTTGCTGAAGCCATAGAGCAGATAAAGGCCGTGGCTCACCTCCCACTGGATGACGAGGATGAGCCTGCTCTGTCACGAACCTCGACGACAGAAGAGGAGGTCTTAGCTTCAGACACCGAGGAGGAGCGCAGTCAACCTCCTCCAAAGAAAGCGACGAAATCCGCAAAGCCGGCATCGAGCGGTAGTAGCAAGCCCAAGGGCTTTAATCAGCTTGCCTATCAGTGCATGGATCCGAGAGCGACGAATGCCAAAGCAGCCGCGAATCCGAATGCGCGGACGATCCAAATACTGGAGGAAATGGGCAGGTACTACGACCAGATGCAGGACACCTGGCGGACGTTGGCATATCGCCGTGCGGTTGGAGTGCTCCGCAAACAACCCCTCAAGATCTGCACCAAGGAGCAGGCTGAAGCACTGCCCTTTATTGGCGGGAAACTGGCAGAGAAGATCGAGGAGATCGTTCTGACAGACCGGCTCCGGAAGTTGGACAACACGCGTGAGGACCCCACTGACAAGATCCTACGGCTATTCCTGGGTATATATGGAGTAGGTGTGAGCCAAGCACACAGGTGGATCCAAGCCGGGCACCGAACTCTGGATGATCTGAAAGCGAAAGTGAAGTTGACCGACAACCAGAAAGTGGGAGTTGAGCACTATGAAGATTTCGCGCAACGCATCCCTCGAGCAGAGGTCGAGGCCCATGGAGCATATGTTCGCAATGCTCTTCAGAAGCTCGATCCGGACTTCGAGGTCATAATCGGCGGGTCTTACCGGCGTGGAGCGAAGGACTCTGGAGATATTGACCTCATCATCACGAAGCCGGGGGCGCCGCTATCCACCTTGCAAACGGTCCTCTTCGACAAGCTGATCCCTAAGCTCTTCGGCACTGGCTTCCTCAAGGTTAGCCTCGCCACCTCACACCGATATGGTGGAGAGGGTACGAAGTGGCACGGTGCGTCCTGCTTACCTTCGTCCACTGTCTGGCGGCGGTTGGATATGTTGCTTGTGCCCGAGGAGGAGATGGGTGCGGCCCTGATATACTTCACTGGCAACGACATATTCAATCGAAGTATTCGTCTTCTTGCCAGCAAGAAAGGGATGCGGCTTAACCAGAGAGGGTTGTACAAGGATGTGGCCATGGGTAAGAATAGGGAGAAGTTGACTGAGGGTACACTGGTGGAGGGGAGGAGCGAGAAGAGGATTTTCGAGATCTTGGGAGTGCCTTGGAAGCCGCCGACTGAGAGGATATGCTGAAGTTGGATTCGGCAGGTTCGCTCCGTCAGTCAACTTCATAGACTTCAATGAAAGTTGAGTAAGGAATGGCAACTAATGATGAGACCGTCCCACATCAATGCACGGAGTTGTTCAACATAATGGGGCTATAATATTTTTGATATGATGACCACAAAGGGAAGTAGGGCTGTGAAGGGATCCTTGAGAACATGGTGTTCTTGCTCTTCTGGGGTTGATGATGCGGGTACACTTCCAGTTCCCCTTTTAAGATGTGATGTTAAAGCACAGTGCTTGCGTACTGCCCTATATTTATCTTGATAACGAACGAACAACTGTTCGGACTCCGTCTTAGGATATGATGTTAAAGCACTGTGCTGTTTGTCCGCCCTATATTTTATCGATCCCCGAGAATAATCGACTGTTTGGACCAAGTGTGGTTTCCGCAGCCAAACACCCTGTTTGATGAAACCGCGATTTGAAAAAAGTTTTGGCGAGCTCTTGATGCGGATAATATCGAAGTTGCTTGTGATTTGCCGGTTTAGGACGGGAGATTCAAGCGCAGCGCTACACGCCTAACGACGACTTGGGTATATTTGTCTCCTAGTAAGAAGTATGAGTACTGTAGTGGATGGGACAGCAACGGCGAAAGGGATTTGTGTAGAAACCATGTTCTGAGAGCGACAGAGTGTCAGGTATACGATCTTGAGGGATGACAGTGTTCGAATATCGTGTGCTTGTTGCAGTTGGGAGGGGGGATTTTTTTTGTGTTTTTGGACTAGCTATAGAACGCATGAAGGTCGCTGAAACCGAAGCAAAACCCCGCCATCGGGCTGATATCCGATGTCGTTGAGGATCGATCGTTTCTATACATGATGTCGCCTGCTCCGTTCCTAAAAGGAAGGGAGATTGACGTGGAATCTCAAATTTTTGTTGTTCAACCGTCGTCCCACGGGTACCCTTACAACTGCAGAGGATAGCTATACAGACGGTGTATTATGGTTTGCACGCCACGTCCCAGATTCGCCGGAGAATTCCAGCAGCCAGCGGCGGGCCACTCCGCAGTGCCCTTCGTCTATAAAACGGTGTTGTTATGATTTCAAGGTACCCGTCCACGTCCTGACAATTCTGATACACGGGTGTTCTGGCCATTCACGTCTTCTTGAGGCGGTGCGGCTTGGCCCTCAACGCTCGTCCCCGATTCTTATTGCAAGGACAACCGAGCGGGACAGGACAGGGGCGGGAAGGATGGCGCCGTTTTTCGGACCAACATTCGATTCTGGAGTAAGCTAGCGTACAGGGTTTCTGATCACCCAGGGTTCCTGATCACTTGCCATATC
>JAFHBW010000184.1:0-50483 GCA_019022765.1 Westerdykella sp. P71 | reverse complement strand
GGGTGGGGTGGGTGGCGCGGACGGTAGATTCGGCTATCGAGGACTCATGGGAGAGAGTATGAGTCGAGGGGAATGAGGTGGTGTGAGCCTGTGACTGTGAATGTGACTGAGTGAGCTGCGGCCGAGCATGGCTGTCTTCTGGGTTAAGCGGTTGCTCATGTGGAGAATGGTGGAGCTGTGAGACGGTGTACGTGTTACGAGGCTCCATTGTAGCGAGTTTCATACGCTTAGAGGAGTCGGAACGCTGGTCAACGTCTGGAAGATCTTCGGCATAGGAATATACACGTTTCGGTGGTGCGTTGACGGCGGCGAAAGTCTGTGGTTGAGCGGATTCTGCCTGTTCGTGGACTGGGGTCCCAGCATGTGTCGCTGGTGTTGGTGTTGATCCGTATGAGGTAACCGCATACTGAGGGTGAGGCGGCACCGGCTGGGTAGAAGGTGCGCCAGCTCCCTCTTCGAGGCGCTGAATCCTACCCTTCATGATCTCGATAGTGATTTTTAGACTGTCGACTTCGTTGGCTTTGGTGGAGACAGTGTGCAATTGCTGGGCCATAAGTTCTAGCGCTGGAGCCTGGACAGCGGAGGAACTCCCGGCCGGTGCGGCCGGGCCCTGAGCCTGAATCATCGACACTGTACGTGAGATGTTGTCCATTGCGTCATCCAAATCGGATACCTGCCGCTGCATGGCTTGCATATCTCGCTGGAGAGCCGTGATCATTTCACCCAAACGGCTCATATTCGCATGGACCAGGTCATGAAACTCACGGCGTACGCCATTGAGCTGCTGGTCGGATACATCCTGGAGATCCTGCAGTCTCCGCGCATGAGCACTCAGCGCTCCTGTGTTTTGTGAGATCTGAGTTTGCATGCGACCAATGGCGTCAAGGTCGGCGGGATATGAGTTGGTATGGGGAGCTTGGCTGGGAGAGTGCAAGATGGGAGGCAGTGTCTCCCGACTACGGTTCGCCAGGCCTCCTGCTGGGGATTCTCTTGGTAGAGGGGGAGCATAGGGTGGCTCTTCACGGTGCACAGGCATCACCGCCGGTGATCTGGTAGGTAAAGGTGATTTCTGAGTCAGCCCAATTGAAGGTAGTGTGGGTCTCTCTCCTGGAGATTGGACTGGGGGAGGCAGTCTGTTCGACTCCACCTGGGGTGGAGGATGACCATGCACCAGCCTGAGCTGTGGTGGGTCGTGCTGCCGAAGGGGCGGTGGCCGAGAATCGACTTCGGCGTTTGCCATTTCTGGAGACGGCGATGATGAAGGTGAAGGTGAAGGTGATGGTGGTGGTGATTCTGACGTCTGAGTTGAAGTCGGATGAGAAAGGGGCGACTGTGATTGGCCCCGTCCTTCGGATTTGTTATCGTTGGTTGATAGCGGCTTGGTGGGTAAAGTTTCTACGTGAGGTTCAACCGCTTGTACGTCGCCCGGCGATATCTCGCATTTCAACGTAATGCGCGATAGTTTGAAGATATCGCGTCCGCTACATAGGTCCCCGTCAGTACTGTAGGTAGTAAGGATGATTGGAAAGGGGAGGTGGCCAGAGAAGGATGTAAGGAGCAACTCCAAGGCGTGACTCGTCATAACGTCGATGTCAATACCTGGACAAAGGAAGGACAAAGGAAAGTAAGACGCAGGTACAATAAATAAACGCAGGTACGGCGCACGGCAGGCAACGCCACATGGGAAGTGAAAGTGCAACTGTAACCGTGGACTTTTCGGAGAAAGGGTGCTTCATTGGAACAGTAAAGGTGTACTCACAGGTATTCCTGTTTGCGCTCGGGAGTCTCCACAACGTGGAAGCCCAGGGTATCGCCGCACTTTGGGCAAGCCAATGGTTGAATGATACTGTGGCGAAGAGACGGTTAGTCGGTGGTATCGAGTGTGAAAATGGAAATGGATGAGAGTTAGGGAGGCGTCGGCGACAGTGGTGGATTGGGGAGAGACGTCAAGGCAAAGGAAAGTCCGAAGCAGCAGGCTCTCAGCAGCGAGCGAAAGGAAGGACAGCGGCCGGCAGCGACTGCAGGAAGCCACAAAAAGCTGGAAAATGCAAAACGTAGCGCAATAATGCGGGCCCTGCGGGTTTAATAGAATGATAAACGTATAATAGTGGGAAATTGGTTGGGGCGTCCATTAGCGCATCCGCGCTTAAAGAAAAATTAAAATACCATGTCCCGATTGATTGGCGCCGGGATAATCAGCCTCTCTTACCATATGATGCTAAGGGCGATTATCGAATAATGCTCGACGGGGATGTGAAGTTGGAAGAGGGAAGGGGAAAACGGTGCACATCTTGATGCAGCCCTGCCTCTTCTGCTGCATGTCGCATGCCGCAAGTCGCGCGAATTTCCTTTGCCAGCTGCTGAGTGCCTGTGCTACCTACAAAGAAATGCTCAAAAGGAAGAAGTGCGAATTTCTTACCACGACTCTAAATCGGTCCCACTGGACGCCGTCCTCGGGCTGCCGGCGGTAGGCTTCAATCTGCTACTCCACGATCCAAGTAGCGCGGGCAGATAGTACGAGTTTGACCCCGAGACTTTGTGGAACAGGTTGAAGAACTCCCCGACAACACTCTTGCAGCGCTTACACTCTGCAACGGTCGCCCGCGATGCGTCGAGTGATGGTGCTACTTCTGGCATCGCCGTTTCACGTCTGGATGCTTTGTGCTGTTCCTGGATGGGACGATTCGCAGAAGCGGCCCGCCTGAGTGTCGCATACAATTACACGGTACCGTTGGGTCGCAGAAGGTTTAGATCAGCGTCATCAAAAATAGGCCGGTGAACCCTGACGATGAGGTAATTCGCATTCGGATGCAGGTGAGCGATGCGGTACGGTCCTATTCCGAGAACCCCTTCCGGGATGTGCGCCTAAACAACAGCTTCTCTCAACAAGCCCGGGTGGAAGCGGGCACCTGGGCGGTTTTCGCTGACGAGGAAGGGGGGCTACCTCGGTGAGATCGGATTACTAAATCAAAGCGAAGAATTAATCGATGACGGAATACGCGATACGTGAACGCGTGGCTCAACAAAGCTTGAAAGAAAAGCTGTGGAGAAGGGGGGAAAAAAGTACGGATAGGCAAAAGGCAAAAAAAGGGAACAAGGAAGGGACAAGGAAGGGCGAGGACGAAGACAGCAAATCAAACGAATGGATCGCCACAGCTTGGTCGACGATACAGTAATAATAATGAGAATGATAATAATTAGCCTCCGCTATGCCATGTTTAGGAAAAGCAGGCATTCACCAGCCCCGCTATTCCCCTCCTGGATAAGACGACACCTAATTCCGAAACCCTCTCGTTTTTTCCCTCACCGGTGGCACAAATCATCAAATGGGCTTGGGGCCGCTCTCTCTATCTGATCTCGCTATATCCAATCACGCCGGGCAGCTGGAAAGGCCCGAAAATACGCACGCAAGTAAACGTCAAGACGGACAGGATTTGCTTTGCTTATTACCGCACCAGTGGCCACGCCGCACACATGTATCACGGTTATCGAATCACCGATGCCGTGATATATCGATGCACTAATGCCTCCCAACCCCTGTGCAACGGCTGCTCTGGGTAAGCGACTCCAGCTGGCAAATGCCGTCTAATAATTGCATAACGGCGAACGCATCCAGTAACCAACACGACTGCGCGCCTATCTTAAACTCTATCCGGGTTATCCTGGTCCCCTTATGAGTTGTCGCTGCACAGCCTGCGCTCGCCCGACCCGGCAGCTGACTGTCTCTCAAACCGTCAAACGTTGTCTCGTTGTCTTGATTCTTGATTATTGAAGCGCTTCTAGAACCCTGCCGGCCGCCCTGCCAATCCTGAGTGAGCCTCCTGCATACGGCTGATGAGTGCATATCTACTATTCACTTATCATGTATATTTGTTATATGTATAGATAGGCTCAGCGCCGTACCAGGGCGGCACTTCTCAGCTCCTGCGCGTTACCGTCCTTGTACTATCTCACCCATCGTAGCTCCGTAGATATAATAAAAATACGTTGGCCCCCGGCTCGGGCACAGTAATATCACCCCTACGTTGATCTGCTATCAGCAAGGGACGTTGGGTTCCCGGGACCTATTATCGCATCATTCTTCGTCTTCGGTTCGCAAAGTTTCCCACACGCATGTGCGATTCCATGCGAGTTTCACAATTCATGGCGAGACAGGCGACGGCTGCACCTCGCCGCCATCAAAGTATTTCTGACTGCAGGCTGGCCTACTGTTACAGTCCCGAAATGCTATCCTTGGAAAAAACGTGCTTACTCTCCTGCATTTGTTTCATTTCGTTTTATGCCTCCAAATAGTGCTCACTGCAGCCACCCTTCCAGAATATGCCACTTGTGCATCCGGCTCGCCGCAATAGATACGATACAACCGTTGTGCCACGCCCGCCCGGCCGCATAATGCCCTTAGCACCCTCTCTATTAGCCTAGTCCACAGCCAATATCCAACCTAACCAAGCATCAAAGATCGGCGCGCCGAATCGATCCCAATTCAGCCACCTCCCATCACAGTCAGTTCCAGCTTCAAACTCGGCGCAAAATTCTCGTGCGAATACGATAATCGTAGCCAGCGTTGTACAACCGGCGACACAAATACAGAACTCAAATCTCACTTGACCTTGACAAATGAGATGCCCTGCCGCGCCCTCAAAATCGCATCGGACAGGGCTTGGCTTTCCGTATCCGTCCACTTGACAGTGCGATCGTCCCAATCCTTCGTCCTCATTTCCTTATGATGCTGCCTCTGCATGGTCGATAGACGGCGGATCTCTCGCGTGTCGCCGCTACCGCTGTACACGATGAAAGCCGTGCCTCGTGGCAATGAAGCATATACCTTGGCAATGTTGTTGACCGTGTTGGCGACAGTTTTTGCGAGGTCGCCGCTTGCAACTTCAGCCTCTTCGACGTCTTCGGACGGGCTAGGACGTCCAAGACGAGTTAAGGCCTCCTGTCGCATCTCTTCAACATCATCACTCTTCGTCTCCTCCCACCATCTGCGGAGGATCTCCAACTCCCGCAATCGACCCCATATGAAGCTGACTTGTTCGGTCGCGCCGCTGTCCCCCACAGCCTGCCCGTTAACTGCAGTTTCGATGCCTGCAACAACTTCCTCGTCATTCCGGCATCCGATTGCTATCTGCGCAGAGCCCCCATAGCCACGCTTCGGAAAGCCCCAGTCAACGACTGCGCCGGCCCTCGAGCCGTCGGCCGACTTGTGACGAGCACTACGTCCCAGTCGTTTGAATATCGGCTCTGTATTCGTGGTAGCGGTGCCGAACGCGGGACCACGCTCACACTTTTCTTTCACCAGGTCCAAGCAGGCGAGAGCATCCTCTATGCTATCATGGCCCTTGCTGCCTTGTTGGATCTCCCTTCCCTTTAGGAACTTCTGACATAGCCACTTCAGCGAATGCTTGTTGGTGGGATAGTTGGGGTGCGGATAGACAATCGAAGTGTCGACCAGGAAAGGGTGCGTGAACTTCAACGCATTAAGATCCGACTCCAGCGAGTGCCCAACAAGAATGGTCCGTGGAGTGAGGATCGCTCGCAGCTTCTCCTGGATATCTTTGAGGGTCGTGGTAACGTCTTTGAGCATCTCCTCCGTGATTCCCGAATACTGCGTGACGTAATCCTCAATTGGCACATCTGGCTTAACCAATTCATCGAGGATAGTCGTGCCATTCCAGTCGACAAGACTTATTCGAGTGAGAACCATTTCTCTTTCTGCAGCAAGACACATCTCGCAGTCAATGGCAATGACCTGCCTCCCTGCAGTGAGACTTCCACTCTCGACCTCTTGCTCAGGTACGTCGCCTTCTTCCAGTAAAGACACAGCGCTGTCGACCCATCCTTCCTCGGCTGTCTGTCCTGCGGCCTTGCGTCTTTGTAGCGCTGCTGCTTTCGCCTCAGGTGTAGTGAACCATGCAGGATGGGATACAATATTATTCTCGCGTTGCTCTTCAAGGGAGACAATGTATTTTGTGATGGGGGTTCGCTTGTTCTCCCAGTGCTCCGTCTTCTGTTGGGTGGGTCCCCTGCGGTCTTTGGATTTCCACTTCTCCTCCCTCCTCTGTGGGAGTGGGGCCACAAGCATACTCTGCATTGGGGAAATCAAACGATAGAACTGCTTCGTGTTCTCCTTCCCACGGTATTCACCTGTTCCGACCACCGGCCAGACATGGGGAAAGATATCCGAGAGGGGTTTCAAGGCATCTGGAAGACGGTCGCGCTTGAGACTCCTAGGATAATAGTCGTCAGGCGACATTACGAACGGCTTAGAACGGGAGCTTTTGTGAGTACTGGAGGGCCCATCAAGCTCCTTCTTTGCCTCTCCATCCTGTTCCGTTCCTGTGATTTGGTCGGTGGCAAGAGAGATTTCGCCCGTAAACATTCCTAACTCGAGACCAGGCACCATGAGCACGACGACTTGGCGTATACTGGAGCTGTGTTTCACGGCTACCCATTGTGGTGCAGGACCATCCGCCAAAAGATACAGGACGAGAGCCTGCAAGTCAGCGATCCGTACTTGGGACCGCAATCGGTAGTTGTGCGAATACTCGATAGTTGGATAGCGCTCTTTCGTATCTTTATGATGGTGATGGTGATCATGATATTTTCGTTTTTTCTTCTCACTTTCGTCGTTTTCCTTTCGTGCCTCACGCGAGGCACCATTGGAGAGCTGCTTGGCAGAAGGCTGAGAATGTGTTGAAAAGGGATTATCGGGAATGCTTCGCCGACTCCTTTGATCAGTGGGAAGCAGAGAAAACGGATTAAGGTCAGTTCGCTCGGCTGATTCCGTTTTGTGGTCAAAAAACCCTTGTGATGATCTCCTTGTCGAGTCGTTTGAGGACGAAGGGTCAGCTCTCCCATGGGGCCCGGACACCGCATGGCCGGACGCGCCTATACTGGCATTCGAGAGCCGTCTTCTCTTCTTCGGGGCTCCGACCCTTGTCCAGCCGTCATTCTCATCTTCATCCATGTGGCGCGACTTGGAGGCTGGAGACCCAGCCGTATCGCCGTTCTCCGCGAGGTGCGCTAGGGTAGCACCGACACCGAAATCACCGGGATGGTCTTGTCCGGATCTCCTACGCTTCCCCATATCCGAGCAGCTTGGAATTTGAGTTTGGTGTCGCCGTGATGTGTTTCATTGGTGTCTTCGAAAAGCCTGACCCTGACCCTTGGGTGCTTTTCTGTGGTCCGTGCATTATATCTTGGCATGCATATGAAAGCGCTCAACAGTCCTTTCTCCATCCACCCTACCCTATCAAGAACCTCTACTCCGCGCTTCTATCTTCATCCCGAGTTTTGGGGCAATCATCACGTTTTTTTTAACCCTTTGGCATTCTCGAAATCATGAAGCCATTGTATGCTTCCTCGAGCTCACTATGTGTAAAATGGGACCTTGGTCTTAAGCTTCCCATTTGAAATACAAATGGTGGATGATTCTAATTATCCAGAACCCAACCTTGCAAATATTCAATAAAACCTTCAAGGCTGAGTCTAAAGCAGCATGCGTGGTTAAAGCTACGTTGGCAGTATCGTCAGATGGAGATACTGTTTAGCTGAACAAGTATCTTTCATGTTGTCAGTACTCTCTCCATTTGCTTTCTAAATCCTCTCGTACCTTCTCAATGTAGCGCACTCCTATCAAAATTCCATCTTCGTCCTCGAACTCCCTCTGGTCGCCAAAATCTATGTTATCTTCATCTAGGCAAGTCAGGCAGTTCACAACAACTTCGGTATACTTGTCTCCCATGCGGCATGGCAACTTTTGCCTCGCAAGATCCACGAGATGCTCTTTCAGGAGCCGCGGTCGATCAGACTTGTCGTTGTTCTCGTTCATGAAAGATTGTAGCAGGCTGGCACGAGAGGGTTCTGGGTCGTATAAAAGAAGAGACTGCCACAATCCGACTTCCAGGAGACAAACCCCGAGGCTATAGATGTCGTGCTGCATTACGTATTCGTCTTCTGGCCTCAATCCCTGCCGTCGCGGGTGCCGGTATAGTTCTTTCTCCCAGGAACAATCGCCGGCTCGAAGCGTGAATCCAGAAGCAGTGCGAAATTTCTCGAATCCCACGAGGAAAGAACCGCAAATTACGGATCTCTCGTCGTCAAAAACAATAATCGTCTCTGGTCTGATATTCTTATGTACGAACCCACAAGTGTGTACGTAGTTGACCGACTGTGCTAGTTTCTGTGCGATGGTGAACCGAATGCTCAAGGACATATCGGCCTCTTGGGCAAGCAATATGTTTCGAAGGCTGCGAGGAGATCTTAGTCCTCTGGGGACGTAGAAGACGAAGTCGAAAGACGCTGGCGCGCGTTGCTCGGGCAGCAGAACACGAACAACCCCTCGACATTGAAGCAAACCAAAAGCGATGGGATCCGTGGCGGAGAGCTTGCGAGCAAGATCACGAACATCTTCGGTGAGAATCCGAGCACTCACTTCTGGCGGACATGGTATCGAATCAACGATATACCACTTATCATTCGTGGAAGACCGGCGCATCAGTTCCGCTGTACTGTAAGGAATCCGTTCTCGAACCGCGCCCACTAATCCGTCGTTTGGGAGGAAGACAGAGATTTTGGTTTGGTCGTCAGGTTTCAAAGACTGCCTGAACGCAGCTGCGGCCGATCCAGGTCCAGCTTGTGACGCCTCAAGCGTCTGCCTCAGCTCATCATCGATTACATGGCTCGCCATCCTCATGATGAGGTACCACGATGGATCGAAGATCTTCTGCCACATTTCCAATTCCTCGATAGCCTTGTCCATACGATCTTTGAGCAATGGGTACTTCCACCTTTTAATATCTTCTTCCCGGCCAAGTTGTCTGTGGTGCACTCTCTGGATTTGCACAATAGCTGCCTTCAGTTTCGTCTCGAGCATGTCGAGTATTTGGCTCTGTTGCTCTTGATGTATGACGTCCAGACTTTGCCATATTTTCTTCAGGAACTCTAGCTGATATTGAACCTTAAACCAAGTTGACTCGACAAGTACGGCGCGTTCCTGGATTTCACTGCCAGCATTCCTGAATGACGAACAGAGGCGAACGAGCTCTTTGCCATATCTCGGTCCTGTCAATATCAGTTGCGGGATATACGTGGGGGAGAACGTGTTACTTGATTGCTAGGTCAGCTGTCGCCAATACGGCAAGCGCCAATTCCACACCTGGCATGTTTTGAGCGCTGCAAGTTTCTGGATATAAAACGGGTAGCTATCCTTTACGTATATACGTCTTGCGCGTATTACGGGTTGGAGAATGGCACTACCCAGTCACTTTGAAGGCTGTGAAGAGGCTGAGTCAACCTTTCAGGTGACGAGGCTGTCAGGACTGCGGACGCGTGCCGACTTCCGGCCGGAACTTGCATTTGGAGAGGCACACTAAGCTATCTTCGAAAATCAGGGTGCGTTGGCCGGCGCGAGGCTGAACTACTTAGGTTGGCTGAGACCACCCATGGACCCCTCGCTTCCCCCAGCCCCCCAGTGCCCCTCTCCGTTTCAGCCCTCCAGAGGCCTACATGTCTGTCTGTTCCCTGACTGTACTCCGTAGCTTCAATGTTATAGAGAGCACCAAGGATCGCCTTCAGCATGCCACCTGTATCGGATCTGGTGCGAGACTCAAAATTACAAACGTCGATCCAAGCAGGTATCACACGCCATGTTATAGAAACATCAGAACACGGTAGAGGCCGGCGGAGGGTCCGAAAGGAACAGAAATGGCAGCGAACAGCGATGATAGGCCAGGGCAGCTTTGGCCGAGTATGGAAAGAGACACTTCTTGAAGGCGAAAGTGATGTCACAGAGAGGGCGGTCAAGATGATCAGGAAACCAATCCAGAGATCAGAAGTCGCAGATTATAGCAGAGAGCTTGAAGCTATGGCGAAGTTTTCTCATCCTAAAGTCAGTCCCTCTCAACATGCCCAACCCCACCCAAATTATCAAAAACTCTTCAGCTGACCATAGCACACAGTACAGAGCATTCTTTGTAGAATCATACGGATGGTTTGAAAGCGAACATTCAATTTTCATCACCATGGAGTTTCTTCCCTATGGGGATTTGCAAAAGCTCCTTAGGGATCGGTGCAAATTATTAGAACTGGAGGTGCAACAAATTTCCTTCCAGATTTTGGAAGGCCTTGCTTGTATGCACGAAAACGGATTTGCACATCGCGATCTCAAGCCATCTGTGAGTGGAACCAATTCGTGCTACACAAACATATGCTGTGTAATGGCCCACACGACGGCGAACTGACCCGGATAGAACATCCTCATTAGGGAGATGGGCCCGAACTGGTGGGTGAAGATTGCGGACTTTGGCATCTCCAAGCGCGCGGAGGAAGGCGTCACCCAACTCAAAACCTTCAGCGGTACCCTTGGATTTCTCGCTCCGGAGATTATGATCCAAAACGGAATGCTGGATGCGGAAGACCTTCCCCATGAGCGAGGCTACACGTTCGCGGTTGATATCTGGTCCGTAGGAGAGATCGTTTTTCGGTGTCTATCTGGCGAGTCGCCATTCGAAACTGCACGATCACTTGCATCATACGTGAAGGGAAAGACACAATTTCCTTCGGACAAGTTGCTCCACCAAGATGTTAGTGAAGATGGTCAAGCGCTTTGTCGGCTTTTGATGGCTGTAATACCGGACGAACGGCCAACTGCCTCAATGGCTCTTGAGAACTCATGGTTTGGATTGCAGAAAGGCTCACCAAGATCGTCATTGGAAGTTTCGGGGTATGTATTTTACACACGGCGCCTTCCTCGACCTCACTGAGAGACGTCCAGTGACGAGTGCGCAAGCTTGCTTGCACAAATTCCTTTTCCCGAGACAGCAAATGGAACGGAAACCGGAGCATTGTTTGATTTGACTGAGGCGTCTGCTTGTTGGAGCACGTTAGCAGGGACTGCACGAAATGAAGACACTAAAGGACCATCTGCTTCAACGCACCCTGTCCGCATGGACAAACACGATCATCAAGGCAAAGAGCCACCCAAGCCGGACCTAGGCGGTTCATTCCCC
Organism: Westerdykella sp. P71; assembly: GCA_019022765.1. Classification (NCBI taxonomy): domain Eukaryota; kingdom Fungi; phylum Ascomycota; class Dothideomycetes; order Pleosporales; family Sporormiaceae; genus Westerdykella; species Westerdykella sp. P71. The sequence continues at coordinate 39,471 of JAFHBW010000184.1, read as the reverse complement.
GATGACTCACCTGGACAACAAGTGACCTGTCAGTTTTGTCAAAAGACTCTGACGGGACCTTATGCACCAGGCAACCTCACGCGCCATCAAATGAGTAAGGAATGTAAATCGGATCGAGAACGGAAAGAGTACGCCTGTTTGATTCCGGGATGTGGAAAGAAGTACACACGCCCCGATGGACTCCTCACTCATCAGCGGAAAGTGCACAATCATCAACGGAAAGTGCACAATGCGCCTGGACCCATACGACGGAATATGGATGACAGCAGGCCAATGATAGCGAGCATATCTATGAGGAATATAGACTCTCATATGAACGATCCTTTGCTAAAATCCACTATGATTGATTACTTCGAAGGCGGCAAGGTTGACCGAAAGTCACCTTCCGCTAATCAGTCCCCAGGAAATGCCATACAAATCATCCAGCAACAGAAGCTCGATTCACGGGAGTTTGATCAGCTACAAAGCATAATCTACGACTCCGTAACTCCAACTATACGACATTCAAGCCCAGGACAAGCAGAGAATCGAGAGAACCAGTCCGGTGCGTCTATGCACACAGAGGCATTGAATATATTGTCCCGATCGGTTATAGCTCCAAATATCAGAAAGCCCGAGTCACGGTCAAGTACGAGCTCGGTTACTGCTAGCCCACCTGTGGCATCTCCGCTGGCTGGTATCCCACCATCGCCTTTACCTGTGCCGACGGGTTCTGTACCTCCACCTCCACCTGGACTGCCACCGCGACTAAGGGGTGCGCAGCGTTTACCTGTACCAACGGGTTCTGTACCTCCACCTCCACCTGGACCACCCCCGCGACTATGGGGTGCGCAGCGTTTACCTGTGCCAACGGGTTCTGTACCTCCACCTCCACCTGGACCACCACCGCAACTAAGGAAGGTGCAGACGAAGGATAGGAGTGGAGTGTTTGTAAACGGGATATTGTTGTAGGGAGGCATGTAGGAGGAAAAAAGTGCGTGAGAATAAGCTGTGATAAGAGCGTTTATTCCAGTCCACTGTGATGGATCCCCTTACTGAATATTTAGGACCATCCAGCGAGCTGCCACAGGATGACGCTGTTGTGGAAGCTCATAGCTCGCGGAGGCAAGAGGAGCAGAAACTGGAAAAGTCAAGGAACGCCGGGGGAGGGCCAGTATCGATTTCTAGTCCTCGGCGTGTGGATCCTAGATTCCTGGAGAACCGTACGACACGAAAGTTACCACGGCTAAAGGAGACGACGTTCCCAAAGATCTGGCCAGATCTACTAGCGAGGATGTTGAGGATATATACGGAGCCGCCAAGCCCGCTGAGAAACGAGCCTCGGGGGGCGAAGTGCTCGAGACACATGGAGATCGATCGGCAATGAATCGCTCGAAGCAGTCGCCTGCTAAAAGGCGTTCAAAATCCCAAAAGGAAACTCCTCCTAAGGCCTCTCAGGTTCTAGGCCGCGGACAATAGGAGCAAGTAATAAGTGCAGTAACAGCGCCACGGGGACACTGAGATCAACCGACCGTAGAAACCCAGAGCAGCATAAGGATCGAGTTCGAGGAAACATTGAAATAATACATTGGGAGACACAGCCTTTATAGATGATATATTCATCGAGCGCAGTGTTATCTCCTCTTGCACATCTCCTCCGCCAAATATACAGTATGGCGGCTGGTCTAGAAAAGATGCATATGTAAGTATTAATACAGATTACAATCCAAGATGGCCGTGCTAAACAGAGACAGTCTGTTATATACGGAGAGCGCTACGTAATGAGCCCTTATACCCTGTTGTAAAGGAAGCCGTAGTACAGCGGCGCTCTATGGACAAACTTGCACTGCTTTAGGCTACGTTGGCAACAATTTACGAATGCCTATAGCGGGTTCTGGTTCTCATAGTTAAAGTAACAGAGTCCCCTGGCCAGGGTGACGATTGACATAAATAAACAAAGAACAAGACCATAATTTTGAACAAATTCTGAGTTGGAGAGTTAATCTAGCCGAACCTGGTACATGAGTACACCTGACAAAAAAATGGAAGAGGAAGAGATGGACTGAAGCAAAACCAGACCGGGACCACGAATGAAAAGAGAACAGCAGCACATCAACACACTCCGCAAAACCCATTCCCTCCCACCCCAAGAGTCCATCCGATCCGGTCCCCACAAATCAATTCCCGTCATCAACCACTTTTCATTTTCCCCGTCTCTCTTCCACCACTCCATTTCCCCACCTCGAGCTTTATGTGACAACCCTCCTCTCCTCCACCCACCTAACCGGCTTTCGATCCTCATCATGGCCCCTCCAAGTCTTCACCTCCACAACCTCTTCTTTCCCTCCTGCATCCCTTCGCCTTTCACCCTCACTCCCACTAGCAGTGAGCTCCTCCCAATCCCTCTCCCTCTCCCCATCTCCCCTCCGACCCAATGGCAAAGGGACTATTCTCCCCCTAGAGGATCCCAGAACACCTGGCGGCGAGAATTCGGGAGGCGAAATATCTCGACGTGGCGGGGGCCTAGGTAATAGGGGTGGCGAAGGCGTCCGACCAAGCACTGTGCGGTATCCACTTCTAATTCGGCCCCTTCCCCCATCTGCCTCTGAATCGGTAGACGAAGGTGACTGACGAGGAGGTGAGCGGCCCCTTCGGGGGTGGGACACGCTGCGGCGGTATTCAATGTCAATCCGTTCTCTGTCTGAAGCTCGTCCCTGTTCATGGCCACTTTCCCTGTCGCGCACCCTCTCATCGGGCATTGGAGGACCCAAAGGTGGTAAAAGGGGCGCTGAGTCCATCCTTGGGGTCGCGCTGACATGTCTATAATCGAGTGGAAGTCTTTCGGGCTCACGAGACCGAGATCGAGAGCGTCCGCGAGGAGAGACGTACCTAACTCGAAGCCTTTCGAATTCTCTTGTCGGCGGAGGAGGGGACAGAGATGTCAGCATCGGTGAACGCGGTTCCTCTACATATGGCTCTCCGGGCGGAAGACGTCGACCACGGCGAGGATCACGGTGATAGTCGAGGTAGCTTGCACTTGGGTAATGGTCATCCATGTCCCTATACCGGTGCTTGAATTCACGTTCGCGGTTGCCTTCACTAGGACCTAGATCGGGCAAATCTCTCTGGGGCAAGTCTGGTGAGCGGATAGACCGATGCACGAATGTGACTTTGGGACCACCAATTTCGACCGTGGTGCTCTCGATTCCACCTCCACGGGGTGCGTGAATGCGTTGGTGATAGCTGGTTTCGCGGTCCAGACCCGAGGTCTTGAGGATTCCTCGACGCGGGGATGGTGGACTCGGTGAGCGGTAAGCCCCAGGATTGGAAATCACTCTTTCAACTGCTCCTTCGCGTACATAGTACTCTTCCCTCCCTCGGTAAGGCACCGGGGAGATACTCCGCGCTCTCCTTCTCATAGGGGGTGGCGGTAATTGTTCCTCCTCCATGCGAGCCACAAACGGCGGCGGACCCGTTGGTGAACGCACCACGGATCCTTCTCTCCTCCTGATATTGGTTCGCTCTTCGACAGTGTAAGACCGAGGTGGAGGACTCTCCGAAGCAATCCGAATCACACGTTTCACATCCTTCAGCACCTGAGGAAGAATACCCAACCCCACAGTATGCTTACTCTTGACATTAGTGTGCACTCTTGACTTACCTCTTCCGTCGTCCACGAATACCTCTTCCCGTTCGTAACCCCTATGCTTTGATCTCCCCCTCCCGCTTCGATAATATCCATCGTTATCGTCTCTGTCAGGCCAGTCACACGGCTCATCCGCAATGCAGCGCCGAATACGGGTCACTTTCGTCATGCTCTCGTCTTCATGTCTCCTGCTGTAGCTGGCGCTGTACCCTTTCTTCTTGCATCGCCGACACACCCCCTCGATGATGGGTTTACCAGGGACCACAGGGTGCGACCGATGGAAGCCTGCAGATCGCATCTGTCCACAGACACTGCATGTATGGCACAGCAAGACCGGAGTAGACCCAGTGGGCGGTGGTCCTGGTTCGGGTGGAGGATACGAATCGCGATATCGATGTCCCGGAGCTGGATAATCATACTCACGATACCGCCAATGCTCACGCTCACGCCCGCGGACAACATCCCCTGACATCGCCCTAGTGAACATTCCCGGTGGTGGAGGATACGGCGGCCGCGCAGGAGGCGGATCTGGAACTCTCGGCCACGGTGGTCTTGCAGGCGGTGGATCCGGTATTTTCGCCGAAGGAACCAACGCTGTTGTCTGTGAGTCCGGTTCGACGTATTGCCATCCGTTGGTGTAAATCGGCAATCCGTTCTTCTCTACAATTGTTGCCGTCGAAGACCCTCCTGCGACCTCTGGCTGCAGTTGCAATGTGTAAAGGACTTGGGCCCCCGGCCTTGCAGAGGACGTGGTTGGTGTTGTGGCAGCGGCGGAGAGGACTGGGACGAGGGCGGTGCTCTGAGCGGTGGCTGTGGTCACCGCGGGTGCTGCTGGAGCGAATGGGTTATTCTATATTGTGTTAGAGATTCAAAAATGGCTGTTGAAGTTGGTGGATTGAGGGACAAACATCTACAATAGGTCAGCTCACTGTTCATTTCTGACTCTTTCGGCTGCAAGAACCTACACGGGATAATAGTAATTCGGCCACGCGGCTCCATATCCTGCATAACCAGGATAGCCAGGAAATCCAGGATAGCCAGGGTAGCCGTACCCAAATCCGTACGGCGATGGATAAGGCGACACGCCGGTACCAGGTCCAGCAGTCCCAGCAGCTCGATTTGTACCCGCGGAAGCAGGCGCAGTCCCGCCCAGGAACTCGTTATACGCCCGAGTCGCCTCGTCGTTGTTCGCCATCCCCAATTACTGATTGTAGGGTAGGGCGGGGCAAGTGCGACAAAGGTGGAGGGGGGAAGCGCTCCAAACGCAAAGGTGGGTGGAGGAGGTGGGTGGTGGAGAAAGAAGGAACGGCAGAAAGTGATCAGTGAGCAGCCGTGCTCTTATAAATTGATTAGGATTGAGAGCAACTGGCTGGTCTGCCGTGCGGGCTGAAGCAAAAGCACGGAGTAGAGAAGGACGCAAGGAGCAGAGGGCGTCGTGATCGGGTTTTGTGTTCGAGGGCAGGTGCGGTGAAAGCTCGTCAACTTCACCGCCTTTGAGTGAGTCCGCTCTCCGCCCCCACCACTACTGCAACGGAGCAGCACTTTCCTTACACAGTGAGGTATGGAATTCTTGAGGGGAGACGTCGGTCTTGTTGGCGCGAATATTTCTTGGAGGATCTGGCAAGCAGAGGGGTTGACGTGGATGAGGAGTGAGAATTGTGTTACAAGGAAAGAGCGACGAATAGGAGACAGAGCATGGGGCAAGAGGCAAACCCTCATGGTGAAGACGAGATACAAGGCATGATAGCATCTGCCCAAACCACTTACATTCCGTGCGTACCTTATCGAAAGATGGTCATCATCACTCACCTCCCGAATGCGTATGTACCACTCACATGACCCAAGCAGCGCACACGCTCCCAAGGCTTGAGCAAAATCCTTATACATCTTTTCTTCCCGATCTTTTATCCGGGATATCCCTCCCAAACGCCACACATCTTTGATGTTACAATGTCCAATCAAGTTTCTACTGCGAAGATGAACCAAATGAAAGACCCCTTTTAGGTCATGTTTAAAGCGCCACAAAACGAGCCCTACTCCACCCTCAACACTCTGGGGCCCTTCCTCCTCGCGGCCCGCTTCTTCTTGTGCCCTTTCTCAAAGGCCGTCGCGCTCTGGTGGTCCCTTCCAAAGGTATCCAGATCTTTGACCTTATAGATGCGGATGATCCAGTTCTCGCTAGTAAAGGCCTCCTCGATGGTGCTGAGCTGCGGTCCCTCGGCGGGGAGTCGTGCGCCACGGACTCGGTCTTGCGCCTGGCCTGCGGGGAAGAGCGAGTTGTAGTTGTAGTACGACATCTTGTACCTGTTGACGAAATTACTATCGGGGATTTGAGGAAAAGAAGAACGGGGCACCACTTACATCAAGCTGTCCTTCATCGTCTTGGTCGCCTCGTCATCGACGCGATACTCGCCCCGCGCAGTGAAGAAGTCACGCTCCTTGACCTCATCCGGCCAGATACCCTCCGCAATACGGACCATCCAGAGGAACTTGTTGATATCGTCGCCAGAGTAACCGAGCAGACCTCCGAACACGACCAAAACATAGTCTACCTCGTGCTGGCGCATGATGGGATAGCTGACCTCTTCCTTGGAGCTCATAGCCTTTCCAACGGTAGCAATGTGCGTGTTGTTCCAGGTATTGTTGTCGACGAGTGTGGGTCGGTCAGCCATGCCACCGATTTGGTAGCCATAGTCCCACCAGGACATAATTTTGGCATCATCAGGAGTATTCTGCCTGAGCCAGTAGTACGCCTCGCGATAATCGTCAATGATGTGCTGGCTGCCATCTGGGAGCCTGGACGCAAGGACGACTGAGGGCGACGAATAGGCGGTGGAAGTCACCCATGTGCAGTGAAGGACGAAGAGCAGCAGGTACACCAAGGATGCTCCCACAACGGTCAACTTGGAAGCGTAAGAGTAGACGCCAATGACTGGGCTACGGGTGGACCTCAGTCCTTCCGGGAGAACGGCCGCCGCAGCCAGCTTCGCGGGGTCTGATTTTGCTTCTTCCTTCGGCTCTACCTTCGGGGTCCTGGCGTCCAGATAGGTATCCAAGATCTGAGAGAACGCCATAGCTGAGGCTACACAGACAATAGGAGTCAACGTGAGCATAAGGCGGACCATGACACCGGCGAAGTAGCTGGCAAGGACAGCATAGATGACAACAAAGACTTGCTCGTCCGTCAACGTCTTGAAGCACATGTAGACGCCAGCAGGGAAGAGCCAGATCATCAGGTTCAGATCGAAGAAGAAAGCCGGCCATGCGGTAGGCTGATGCTCGGAAACGGAGGCGATGATGGGGATGTGAATCTTAGCATAGCCGGTATCCCAAAGTGAGTAGAAACGACCAGTCCAAGGGGCGATGACGCCGGTAACTGTGAGGAGCACCAAGCCGCCGAAAGCGACAACGAAGATGACCAGGACAAGGGTGCGAAGCAGAGTCTGGAACTGTCTGCTGGGAAGCTGGGTCCGCACATAATCGGTGAACGCGACCAACTGAAGGAGACCAAAGACGCCTGTCATCATCAGCAAGGACACTACCACCCATCCTTCAGATGCACTTACCCAGCGCAGACATATGCTCGCTACTCCTGATAGGCAAGAATCCGACGAACGGAATTTGCATGCTCGCCAGCGTTCCCAGCGCATACCAAGAGGTATAACTGACGTAGAGCCTAGGGCTATACCTTCCCATGCAAATCAGGACGAAGGCATGCAACGGCAGCAAATTCGTAATGAAGACGTATCCACCCCAAGCAGACACCATGTATCCGTAGAACAGCGCCGTCAGCGCACCCCAGAACACCGAACCGTTCTTGACAGCCTTGATCCAGAGGAAGAAGGTGAAGACCAGGAGGAAGATAGCGATAGCTTCGTTATCGTAGCTACCAGCTACCGAGCGGGAGATATAGCCGGGTGTGATTCCCATGAAGGCGGCAGCGAGCAGACCGGCGGACGGAGATGTGACCATCTCAGAAGTAAGGAGGTATGTTGCGAGAGCCGTGAGGCCCGAGAAGCCAGGCGCCAGAAGCACGCAGATATTCCGGATGTCGACGGGGAGCGTCAGGAAGCGGAGGAGGTGGTAGATGACGCCGCTGGTGACCATGAGCCCTGGGTAGAGGGTACCGCCTGTGACACGTCCGAGGGGATGCCATGTCCCTATTGTCGCCCAAACGTCAGTATACTTTTCTCTGATCGCGATCATAGGAGCCAGCGAGGTTTCGGGGCAAGAGAGAGAGAGACGTACGGTCATCGAACCAGTCCCAAAAGCTATAGAAGCCATTGTTCACGAGGTATTTCGTTGCGCGGAAGTTGAACCACGGATCGACTATTTCTCAAAAGTCAGCAAAGTTTCCCAATGTCCAGGTTAAGCCTGAATCCAGCGGTAATCCGTTTCAGAGAACCCCAATTCCCCAACCCAATCTCGAAAAGGCGAAAACATACATTCGTGAATAATACTCTCGAACCGGATCACGGAGAACAACCGACTCGAGACCGCCGCAGCCGCAATCAGCGCAAGGATAATCACTCTAAGCAAGCCTCGAGTATTCCGGCTCGTGGCCTGCTTGAGCAATTGGTCGCCCTCCGTAGCAGCCATGGTGGGAAAAGGAGAAAAGCGAGGGGTTTGTGGAAGAGGGCTGCTGTTCTTCGACTACGCGCGGCATGGAGCTCCCAACAGCTCCAGGTGTCATCATTCGGAAATATGTTTTGCCGAGGAATAATGCCAAGACGTTAAGTCACGTGAAATGACATTCACCCGCTACAGCTTGGCATGTAGGAGGTGATGTAAACCACAACAAATTCTACCACAAAAGGGAATCCGTCACGACGATATTGATATTTCATTCTATGGTTCAAGCTGTGGGACTCAAGCGCAAATATTGCTGTGTAAACACATGTAAGCAGTCGCAGATGATATAAACGATTAGTGCCATTGCGCTTGCATCCCATAGAACAGGAAAAGTGTCCGTATGCACCCTCAAAAAGCACTCTGGGCCAGTAAATTCAGATTTCCTTTGGCCCGTCAAAGTACCCAGGCCCTCGGAATCCCTCTTTATGACCGAAGGACCATCCGCATGAAAGCATACCGCCGCCAATTGCATCCTCCCTCCAAGATACACAGTTCCGTAACATACTACGGCTCACTAAAGTCATGAAGCTTTATTTCATAGATCGGCCCAGCAAGCAGATCTTTCAGCAGCCTTTTTAACCACTCCCGCGCAGTCTGCTCCCGCACGACGGTCTCGACCCCCTTTAGCTCCAGCTCTTCCAGCGATTTCGAGCGATGATGTCTGTAATGGTCCATCACTTCGCTCGGCGGAAGCAACTGTTGCCCCTGTCCACCAAAATATCGGCGTCCATCGGGTAGAATGTGCCACTCTCTGACTCCTCGCGGTATGATGAGTTTCTCGAGAAGGGTGCAGCTTTTAACAACGGCCAGGAATGCCGAGATAACTAAGTCGACTAGGCTTTGCTTGGGTTTGCGGGCTGGTTCGTCACCCCAATATACGCGAGGGCTGCCAGGAAGGTCTAGGTCTGCTTGGAGAGTGACGAGGGCGGGGCAGTATTTCGCCACAAAAGAATGGATTTTGCCTGCCTCTCTAATTTCTGGTTCGTATTTGAGTAGCATTTGGCCCATGAAGTGCCCTTGTGCCTGATCGTTTTGCCTCGTGCGGCGGATTCGGTGAGCGTTATATGCCTCATCTGGGAGAACCAGCCCGGATTGAGATACATGTGCAGATATCGTCCACTAGGCGTACGTTAGTGCTCAAAATATTCGCGTTGTAATAGCAGAGTTGGCTTACCTATAAGAGTAATGCTCATTCTTTTCCAGTCTCTTCCAGCTGTAATAGTGGACCGATTTATCGGTTAATTCGTAGTTAAACCGAACGTTGGCATGGCCGAACAGCAGGTCGAGCGCTTCAGTCGGAATAGATTTACAAACGTCAAGCAAAGCCCACGCTGGGTAAAGTGTGTGATAGTTCGGGTCCTGCACAGCGATCGTCAGCAACAACTCTCAATTGCCATAGAAAGGGGTTACGACGTACCCCCCAGGGAGCTTCGCAGGGAATGGAGACAGAGCGTCCAAAATAATTCCAGTGTGGGCCTACGTCCACGTCCCTGTCGTCATTCAATTCTACACTGTCCCTGAGCCCATCTGGCGTCCGGAAACAGATAGTTTTCAGGATCATGCGATGTTCGTAGACCATTGAGCCTGGCTCATCGTCGTTGAATCGGTCCGTGTCCGTCGAAGACCGTACTGTTCGACCCTCGGGAGATTTTTCGTATGTGGTTTTGTCACAGCGGGCATAGGAGCAGTCGACCCAGAGTCTTCGTCCGACCGGAAAGCCGAGATACTTGTATATCTCATGGCGCACTTCGCGGGGCAGCTTCTCGAAGGTGGAGAGTTCCCTATGGCGAGGGATTGAGAAGGCCGGGGCCCGGTCCGCTATCCATTGAAGTGGAGGAACGGCAAACTGGGAGGATAGAAGAGCCTCGAGCTCTATGTTGTCACCGCCTTCGGCCATACCTGGAACTGGAAACAAAAACAAGTCGAGGTTGCACAGTTGTGGACGAGTTGTGGTCGAATTTTAGAAGGGTTGGTTGCACTATGACTCCAGATTAAAATATTGAAGAGTTGGCGAGAGGTTGTGGCAGGGAAAGCAAGAAGAGCGGTCTGGAAGTGGAAAGTATGTACTATATACCAAGTCATGTGATCTGCGCTTTCACTACTCGGCTGTCGGAGCAAGTGGGCTCCAACCTCGAGTGAAAGCCTCTTCGAGGCGCGGAACCCGCCGGGGTCCACCCTGCAGTACTGAATGCCGAGCATGACGAGTAGTTCTCGATCTTACTACCGAAGTGCTGCAACACACCGCTGAGGGTCGGTACAGGTTGCGCTATACTTATAGATACCCTGAGAGAGTTTGTAGGTATCAGGATGTGCTAGAATTGTTATTTGCTCACGGCTTGTCCTCACGCAAAGCAAGAGGATGGAAGCCGAACGAGGGGGGACTACAGCAACAGTAGCCGTCTAATACATGAACTATGACAAGTCCTTAATCCGTCGCAGAGCCTGTCTAAGTCACTTCGACGGCCTCCCACCCATACGTGGTACTCGCGGACCTGGACCAAAATTTGTGGATCTATCAAGGATAATAAGACCCGTGATAGCCCTCTACAATGACATTCCTCTGTGATTGACATGTACCTATACCATCATCCACGTCCGAAGGCATCTCACAATTCCCTAGCTACCCAAACGCAAACGGCTGGCCCTAACTCTCATGCAAAAACAAAAGCCCAAAAGAACACATAACTCTGTCCATCTGACCCCATCCAAACAACGCCAAAGCAATTCCCCAACCGTCAACATCCTAACAATCAGAACCCTCAGCCCGCTACATGCATCTGCGCTGACCCAGAACCAGGACCAGACCCAGACCCAGACGCCACACCACCCTCACCAAACCCCCAATCGTCCACCGCGAAATCCGCCACGGAATCGCAACTCCCGCAAAACGCATGCCCGCAATCCATGCACCTGTCGAAGGTATGGTCGCCCCAGGGACCGCCTTGGCACTCGCACTGCGTCGATGAGTTAGCATATTTATATGTGCGAAAATGGATTGGTGTTTTGGAGAAGAGAAGGGGGGTAACGTACGCAATATCTTAGCTCGCTCGACTTCCTGCGTTTGTGCGCCGGCGGTATGGCCTTGTCAAATGAGGAGGAGTCGGGATATCGTTTCCTCGAGGCTGCAGACGCGGGAGGGGAGTCTGAATCATCTTCTTCCGTTCCTTCTTCCTCAGTCTCCTCTTCCTCCCCATCCCCATCATCCCGATCCTCTTCCCCCTCGCCCTCCTCGGGGATCCCCCCCTCACCCTTCGCAATCCCCGCTGATGGACTCGCGCCCTCACCCTCCATCCCCATCAACTCCCCCTTCTTCCTTCCCCCCTCAAGACAAACCCACTCCTCAATCTTCAACTTAGCCCGAAAATGCCCATCCACATGATCAAACCGCTCATCCCATGCCTCATTCCTCCTCTTCTTCAGCGGCACCACATCTCTGCAAAACCCGCACCAGAAAGCCCCCTGCCCATTCCGCCCAATCCGCCGCTCCTTGACCTCCCTCTCCATCTCCTTCTTCCCCTTGTCATCCTCCTCTCCGCTGCCCTTTCCGTCGCTACTCTCACCACCAAGCGCATGTACCCCCCTCAAATGCGCCTCAAACTCCTTCGCCCGCCAGAACAGCGCCCCAGCACCCTCGCACCACCGGCACCGGAACGCCTCCTGCTGGAAATGCTGGCTATTCTCGTGCCGCTTCCAGTCCGACTTGGCGCCGAACCGTTTGTTGCAGCCGGGATACGTGCAGCCGTACGGTCGCATGTGCCGCTTCACGTGTTTGCGCATGTCGCACGGCCGCGAGACGACGGCTGGGCAAAACTCGCAGCGACTATGTGAGGTCGAGGGTGGGAAGGCACCGCTGGAGCGGCGGGAGAGGGCTCGTGGGGATCTTCTGGTTTGGAGGGCGGACGGCCTACGGGATTTGTATGGGTCTTCGGCAGGTGAGGATCCACTGTCTGGTTTTGTGGCATCAGAAGACGAGTCCTGGTTGCTGAGTTGGGCGGCAAGCTGCTGTGAGAGGGGTCCTCTCTGACCAATGGATGTCGAGAGGGCGCGTAGGATGACTTGTTCCAGGTCCTCTCCCGAGTCATTGTTGGAGGCTTGCTGTATGATGTTGACCAGGGATTTGGAGAACTTCAAAAGATCTTCTCCCTTTGGGTCTGTTTGCGGCTGTGACACTTTTGGAACCTTAGCTTTTGGCCGTGGAACCTCCTTCTGTGGGTTCTGGCAGGTTGCAACATCTGCAAGAGCGTCTAGTCTCTGGAACGTTCCACGCTGAGGCGGCGACACTCGTCTTTGCGTATCCACCCTTAACGGTGATAACAACGCCGGGTCCGAGGCTTGGTATTTATTGCGAGCTGCGGCCTGGGGTTCTGACCGATCCAGTCCCAAATCATAGCCCCGTGCCGAAGGGCTGGTGAGCGGCAAAGTACTCCAAGGGTGGTGGGATTCCTGATCTGGGGTTAAACTAATTCCGGACACGGGATCATCGAGCTCATTACTGGAACTAGAGAACTGTCTCTCCGTACCTATTCCAGCCAGCGTCGTGTCCATGGGCGCGGTGGTCATGGACTCTTCGGCTACCCCTGGATCGGCGCCTTGATATTCGGACCTGCGCTTTCTCAATATCTGGAGCCTTGCATGGTGGGCGAAGGAGTCGACGGCTCATACCTTCTTATCAGATCTTGCTCATCCTCGCCCTTGTGCATGCGACTGATGTGCTGCTTAAAGTTGTCCAGCCGAGGCCAGATCTTTTCCTTGTTTCTGCAATGCTCCGAGGCGCACTGGTAAGAGTTCTGCAAAGCCCCAATCCTGTGGACGCTTTTCTTGTGCCTGTTCAGATCATTGACAGTGGTGAAACCTTTATCCCCACGCTTACAGTTGGGGATATCGCATTTGAAAGGCTTCTGGTGTCGTAGCATATGCTTCCTGCAACCCGGTCTATCAGCCTGTGTCAACTGGGGACTGGCCCAAAATACACGTACTTGTGATCCGACTTGCATTTCGACACCTCGGAGCACTCGGGACATTGAATCTCCTTTCCATGGCCGGCGCTACGAGTCGTACTGCGTCCACTGTACACAGAGACTTGATCGAAAGCTATCGATGGAGCCGGAACATCTCCTGGATCACTGGCCACAGACGCCACATGGAAGTTATTGACTTGAGACGTTATTTCGGGGGGAAACTGTTGGTCAGTTGTCTCTGGATCGTAGCTCATAACGGAGTGATGTGAGGGAACTGTCTGGTAACCGGAGTCTGATGTAGGGGCTGACTGGTCGAATCCATGTCCAGAAGAACCGCGATAAGTGGTAAAATCCGGCTGCGATTGTTGGTAGGGGGAGTTTCCGGCAGAGACGTTGTGACTCCTCATTATCTCAGGGCTCCAGGGTGATTCCGAGGCATAGAAGCGCAAAATAGGGTTTGCATTGTCAAGGGAGGGGCGAGACCGACCAGGCTGTGGGACGGAGAGGTAGTTAGTGTGGCGGCCGTCTGTTACTTCACGCTGGCCGAGGGGGTGTTGATCGAGAGTTCCAAAAGAGGTCGAAACCCTAGGATTTGGAGCACTTCTGGCGGTCCCTACGGATAGTGAGGGGCTTGGGGCCGCATTGTAGCCCATTTGGGTTCCTTGGGAATCCCATTGCGCAAAGCCCGCGTTAGCAAAGGGTTGAGGGTCCTCAGATCCATAGAACTACGGGAACGTCACTTGATGTAAATATTGGACCCGGACTCATGGACGTACTGGCGCTTCAAAGTGAAAAGAGGGGTAGTTGGTGTTGTTGCTGTTGCTGTTGCTGTTTGGGTGCGCCATGTCTCAACCTGAGCCGTATTAGCCATCTTTGCCTGACTGCACGGATGCATAATGGGCTCAGCACAGCCGCGCACCTGGTACCTGGAAACGCCCCTCTTGAAGGAATGGAACTACAGAGATGAATTTTGGCACCAGAAACACAAGTGAGAATCCCACGACAGCGGCTGTAGCGCAATAGCAAAAGCAGACAGAGACTTACCAGGCAGCCAGTTAGCCTTCAGCCTTGCGGCTAACAGTTTGCCTGAGCAGATTCGAGGGGGTTGGCGGCGAAGGGACGTCGCAGAGTGATGCCCAAGTTGAGGGTGATGGGGGTGCAAAAGAGCAGCATTAGTATGCTCTTTGGTGGTGTGCGCGGTACCCCTCTTTCGGTCAACGGTGACACGTCCAGGCTAGGTTCAGAGAAGAGCCGCCTTCAAGGACAACACACATGAGGAGGACGCCGCGTTCTGTCCTTGTCCTTCGGTCACCGGTGTATAATTTGTCAGATGCAGGTAGGGTAGGGATAGTCAAGGCTGGCTGCGTCCAGGTGATTCACGGACTGTTTTTTGGTCGTTGTTCAGTAAAAAGGCAATCGAATCCAAGACCTGCGAATATCCAGATGCAGAGCCAGCGCAACCGCAAATTTGTGATAGATTCACTCGTGGCGGCCGTCGCCGGAGCAAGGGCGATGCATAGTTTTTGACAACAGCTGGAGGTCTTCGGTGTGCGCCCTGAGGATGCAGCTGCAGGAAAAAGCGGCAATATGGAAGTGCAGAAGTGCAGCAGGCAACCCTTTGCCTTGTTCCCCCAATCCCCCCCGATTGCTGCCTTGTTGCTGGTGTCGCCAAGTGGATCCCTGGAGGAGACACCACGTCGGTGACATGCACTGAATGACGGACCACTCATTTCTCTCATCGCTCACACACCACTGCAACACCATGTCGCATCCCATGCCAGCAGCTCGCAGCGGCGCTGAGCGGAGAGCGAAAACGCGAAAGTGTGGTGGCTGTGTCGGCGTCGCGTGAAGCGAATGATTGCGATTGAGGCCGCACCAATCAACAGATGGATGAGGCGACGCCAGGGCTGACGGGATGCCTTGCCTTGCCAGACATGACTGGGCATGCCATTGTTCTTCTCTGCCTCAGATCCGACCAGTGCGTCCGGATACAAGTTGGAATCTTTGATGAGAGATGGATATTTAGAGCGATTGACCCCCTCCGATCCAGCGGACGACTTCCCTCGACATGGCACGTGCATGGGTACGTCCGAATTCCTCCACTGTGAAGGAATGAGGCTGCACGTCTGTATGTCCAGCCTCAAAGTCATCATTGCTCCTGACGGACCAAGATTCTAGTGTGGAGATAAATCGCTCAGGTGGTGTAGCCCCACTGTATTCCAGGTTTGCGTCTGGTACATACGTACGGAGGTGATAAAGAACGTCGTACACGTACCCCGACCCCGAACGCATCCTGTAGCCGCATGGCAGTTAAATAGTGCTGCTTTATCGACTTCCCTTCTCGCGCCGTCGAAATGTTGCTCCAATATCGCTGCGTCAGTAGCATGCGGCGCCCAGTTTGCAGTAAACGATGGGTAGATGACATAGTATATATCCATATGATGCATCCCACGTAGCCCAACTCCATGCGCCTTATACCGTTTCCACCTGTGGGTCCCAAAAATGACCCTATATGAAAGTGGAAAAAAAATGCGCGCTTCCTCTATCCCAAGGACATGACAAGGCTGCAATGTTGCGAACGGGGATATCGAGCTGTGAAACAAGAAACGAGAGACAAGATAGAAAAAAAAAAAGGAAAGGAAAAGGAACAATCAAACATCGTATCGTCATCGCAACAAGTACGCAAACATGAACTCCAGAACCGGCATATCCCGAAATACCCTCCTTGCGGGAAAATGATGCCGCGCTACCTTTCTCAACCCTGGTACTGATAGTTGTGTTGCGGCGTGTTCATGTACGGCATCCCCGGATACATCGACGCATCGTACTGCACACCATTGACGGCACCAATACCCAGATCGGGCTGCATTGCTCCATTGGCCGCGATCATGGACTGCGGCTCCTGGGTGAAGTACATCGTCCCCATGGCATCCGTCGAGAATGCGGTCGTGTCAACGGGTGACGAGGTGTATACAGCCGGTTGCTGTTGGCACATTGTCGAAATGGAATTCATGTTGTAGGTACTCGTTCCATTCGGCGCACCGTTGTTGACAAAGTGCTGGTTCGCCATCGGAGCATGCCCATTAACGAAGCCAGCTGTCGATTTCGCTGGGCCTTGTAAGCCCGGATACGTCTGCCCCGAGTACATGTGGGCCGTCTCCGCGTTGTAGTTGTTATAGTTGGCCTTTTGTACAGGTTGCTCATTCTTGGCATTCATGAACTGTGGCGGTGGATAAGTATGCATTGCAGCCGATGCTGCCACAGAAGATGGATTCATGGGCATCTGCCCGAACGACGGATCGATACCTGGCGCGAGCGTCGAGTTCGTCTTTGGATTGTAACGGGACGGGTTATCCACTGGTGACTTGCTGGGTGTCCCTCCTAGTTTGCGGGATTCCGGCAGTTCGATCACGGGACTGATGATCGTGTCGGCGTTCATTTGCTTCTGCTCAACCAATGGAAGGATCGGCATGCTGATCTGTTCCATGTGCTTTGCCAAGTGCACAGTGAGCTTCTTCCAACTGTTGCAGATGTTGCCGCAGAATCGGCAGGGCTCGTCCTTTGGCTGCTTCGTAGTGTCCCTGCGGCATCTCTCGACAAGGGTCCAGATGTCTTCTACAGACTTTTCAGCAAGTACTCTAGCAATCGTTGAATCCGACATACCTGTTTCTATCCCTGATTGTGCTTCTCTCGCTGCTGTGCGACCAGTGCGAGCTCGTGGCTCTGCAATCTTGTGCTCTCGAACAAGATGCTGAACAAAATTATCTTTCCGATAGCAGGTGTGGTTGCAATCGGCAATTTGGCATGTCCAATTTTCGAGCTGTCGGTGCCGTTCGTTCTCGTGTCGAACCCAGTCCGCCTTGCGCTTGAACGACTTGGGTTCCCCACAGTTGGGGAACGTGCAAGTAAACGGTTGGACGTCCTCGTGGACGTGCTTTGTCCAGTCCGACGGTTTATAGAACTTCTTGACTTTGAAGCACAGCGGGCACTCGAATTCCGCCGGCAGCCGCTTAACAGGCGGGAGAGGCACACCAGAGGGAAACTGAGCAGACACGACGGTACCTTCCGGAGGTGCTTCGCCATCGTCATCTGATGATCCGGGGGCCGTGATCTGAAAGCCGATGAATGGTGCCTCCGAGTCTTTGTTACCTGCTCGTGGAGGCAGCTGCTTGGATGTGCCACCCAGGGCAGTGCAGAATGTGGTTGAAGCGCACTTCCGGTTCTTGACAGCGTTCAGATGCTTGACCTTGAATTCCAGAAGACGTTTGTACCTCCTCATCTGCTCTTGCGTGATCCGCTCTACCATGTAGTCCACCAGGCGGGGGTTGAGCTGGCGAGCATGTGTCTTGAAGCCCTCGTAGGTAGGAATGATGGGGTCGGAGCGGACAGAGAGATCCATCGTGATGCCTTCGGTGGTCTCTTCTTCATCGTCATCCCCTCCTGGGCTAGGTTGAGGGGTTGCTTTCGTGGCTTCCGTCTCCGCCAGTGGCGATGCCAGCATGGGCATTGGTGGGCCACCATGCTGCGTCATGAGCTCTGCGAGTCCGGGTGATTTGCCTAAATCACTCCTACTTCTGCTCCGTCTAATCGCATTCTTGGCGTTAGCATACCACGGCCCAGGCGAGGCAGACAGGTTGGCACTTGGAGGTCCCATGTCCTTTGACTGGTTTGCAGCAGTGATGTCTACTTTGGGGGACTTTGGGCGACCCCAACTCCCCATTCGCTTGGGCTTCTCCATAACACCGCCATCTTTGGACTTGTCATTTCCAGCGTCGGAAGACTGCGGTTGCACGGGTATACTCCCTTTGCGCTTCAAGAGGTTGCTAGGGGTACGCTTGGGTAGTATGTTCTCTAAGAAACTGGGTCGACGCTGCCTTTCCTTGTGCTTCTTCGGATCGGGTTCGATAACCTTGATCACACCCGGGGCTGCCCTAACACTTCCCAGGTCAGATTCACTCAGTCGGCGGGAGCCGAGCGTAGCAGCCAGCGATGCCGTCTCTACGTCTTTGGCTCTCAAACGGAAGCGCATCATTGCAGCATTTGATGTTTGTGGTTGGTAGCGAGTCGAGGATGGGGCTGGTTGAGATGGTGGGTCGACCCAGGGTCGTACAATAGCCCCTAAAAGCGATCCATGGTCAACCACGAGCGGGAAAGGCGATGTGTCATTATGACTCGCCTCGACGTCGATCTCTGCAGGCGGAGACTCTGGCCTTACGGATCCGTCGTCGTCCTCGTCGTCCTCGTATGCGTCGTACTCGCTCCTCTCGTCAATGTACAGACCAGGTCCAGGAACACCAGAATCATCGGGTCTGTCAAAGTCGGTCCGGACTCCGAGACCTAGGTGCAGTCCATGCAGTCCATATGGCTGACGATGGGCGTCATTTGTACTCTTCGCTCGACGACGCGTGGCAAAGGGCTTCAGCAGGTTGCTTGAGGAGGCACCTTCACCAGCTTCGCTCGCAGCCTCGCTTTTCGTAAGCCAATCCTCAACCTCCAGCTTCTTCTCCTGTTGCAGTCTGCGTTGGGCAATCTCCTCGAGCGTCGGAACAAGCATGTCCCCCATGGCGTGACGCTCATCCGGACTGAGTCCTGCTGAACTGCTTCCTCCTTTGGGAAGCCATGAGCCGTCCTCGGCTCTATCTGGCCCCCTGACGACACGCTGAATCCGCACGCCTTCCTGGCGCTCGTCCTCATCTGAAGACGAGTCATCCACGGGAAACGGGGACAGGTGGTTTCCAGAGCGGCGGCTACCGTGGCTCCTTTTGCTGACCGGCCTGCTGATATCTGAACGGGTCGGCGATTCACCTCTGCTGTAATGCTCGACGCGCACGATAGGGCTTGTAAGGTGTGCCGGCAAAGGTTGGGCGTTCACGACGCCACTGCCGGAGCTGTTTGTAAGCGCCGGGCTATGCTGTTGTTGCTTACTTGGAGTGGAGTGCATCGTACTTGACACAGCGGCAGGCGGGGTGGAAGATTGGAGTTTGTTCTGTGTGATGTACTGCAATCCAATGCCGTTGGTACTGTGCATACCCTGAGCAATGACCGGACTGGAGTCGTTGGTCGGACAAGGCGAGATCAACTGGGAGCCTGCCCGTACGTTGGCAGGGAGGGGTTGAGGAGCCTGAGCGTTATATGTGGCCAGGACATCCGGAGTTATTGGTAAGGACATGCCAATGCTTGCGGGGAACGTGTCGAAAGCATTGGGGGTGATGTTGGGGTCGGCAAAGTTGAGGTTCGAAAAGGGCTCCTCGAGGTATTGGCCGTTGAAGTTCTGGTTGGTGTAGTGGGCGGGGTCTTGATGGGTGGGATCCGTGAGGTAGGCGGCTTCGGGGCTCAGGTGGTCGATGGAATGTGAGGGGGATATGCTCTGGCCTGAGCGGCTATGTGTTCCCGGCGAGAGAGTATAGGTTTGATGGGCGTGCATGAAATTGGGAGGAGGGTATGACTGATTGAGATAGTCGGGATGTAATGAAGAGTCAAACGAGGAGCCAGTGTTTGTGTTGGGAGTGAAGACGGAATCCTGGGCGGTGCCGCTGGAGGGCGTCAGGCTGACCATGGAGCTGTAATCTATCATGCCGGGTTCGGCAGAGAAGGTAAATGCACCTTGGGGATCTGCAGGGAGGAGGAAAGAGCCTGAGGAAGAGACGGGAAGGAAGCCCTGGGAGGCATCATCGTCGGAGTGGCGCTGCTGGCGGCTGTGAGGGTGGCCATGGAAGGTGGGCGGATGCATTTCGCCCGTCGACATGATGGTTTCGCCCTGGCCCGGCAGGTAGGCTGACGTTGGAGATGGAGAGTGGCAGGGCGACGGGAAGTGGCAACGACAGAGGATCGGGATCGGGGCACAATCAATCCCAGACGCAGGAAGAGTGGAGGAGGGTTTCCCAGGCCAAGGTTGGACGTGCAGGTAACGTGACTTTGCGATGTCTCACTTGAGAGCCATGGAAGAAGGCTCAGAGGAGACGACCGGAAGGTAGGTAGGGTACAGTACAAGGAGGGGGAGACACGACGATCGATGGAACCGAGCGGGCAAGAGCAAGAAGCCAGCAGCGAAAGCAACGCGAATCCGGAGCGGGAGGAATCGTGGAAGATGGGAGAGAAATGTCGATGTCAGGGCAACGGGAGGAAGCGTGCAGGTGGATGATGGATGGAGACGGTAGAGGTTCGCAGCGTGCGTGCGTGCGCGATCCGCCTCGCCTTGTGATGCCGACAGGGATGAGATGGGAGGGGTCAGTCGCGAACGGCGGTGCAGGGTGGCCCAGTGCCCGTTGATAATTGCGAAGGCGATGGGAACGTCGGGCGAGGGTGAAGTCTGCGGTGGGGGGAATAACGGGGGAGTGGTGATTCAGGTATGGAGGTAGGTGATATCGGGAAGTCCAGCCGCAGGGAAAGAGAGGAAGGTTGTTCTCGAGGCACCAGTCAAGGCTGACTTCCCTTTTTCTCTCAGTCAGTTGTCTGCCCCCAGCGGGGTTTCTAGCAGACCAGTGGACGGGGGTTTAGGATTATTAGGAGAGATGGGGTCCTGCGGAAGGGAAGGGGAGGGAGAGGGCTCAGGGCTGAGTGCCAAGGCGGGGCGCGCGGTGTTTCCCTGCAGGCCAGCGAAGGGGAGGGTGTAGAGTGTAGAGTGTAGAGTGTACTGGTATCGGAGAGGAGAGGGAAGGGAACACCAAGGACGATCGGAAAGTGACGTCTGGCGAGCAAAGGACGGGGAGGGGGCTGTGGCACGATTGGAGTCAAGCAGCCCGGACAAGAAGGGGATGGAGCTTGACATGGGATGCGATGGTTGCGCCTTGAGGCAGAATCGCCCTCCTCTGGGCATGCCATTGCCAGCACAGCCTCAGCTCACGGTGAATGTTCAGCCGGTGGGCACGCGGGTGGCTATGCCACGCGTTCCTGGGTAGGGTATTTCCAGTATTTCCAGTATGAGCTCCGACCGATTCTTTTCCCTCCTATCCAACGTTATTCTCGGTCTTCCCCGAGCTATAGTTATTCCGTATTGCTGATTGTATCCTGCATTATTGATGATAATCTGTGTGTGTACCCTTGGCCCTTGGGAAGAAGGGTGAAGGACGTGCAAGCGGGCGCTTACACAGGAGTAGCAAGCGCCCGTCCGTGTTACTATGAAAAGACCGCCAAGGTATCTTGGTCCAACGCCGCGCTATGCTGCAACGAGTTTGCTGGCCCGTATATATCGCCAGACAACTATCGACTGCCATGTCGGTCGGGGCTGCGCTTCATCCAGTGCGTGCTGGACACTCTTTTTGGTGTCTCCCAGCGCTGTTGGACTTCGCAGAAGTGGGTGCTTGTCACCACTATTACCATTCCTAGCCGCCTTTCAAACGTTAATCCCGACTTTTATTCCCCAAGATCCCTCAAGCTGTCAGATGTATTCTAGAACGCGGGCCGAACAGTGAGAGGAAAACGGTGTCGCTCTTCTAAGCAGCGGAAGCCGTTGTTGGAATGGCTTCCAATCAGGGACAAGCCAGCATAATCCGGACACTGTCCTCTTACTACGACGACGCCATTGCAGTTTCGCCACGGTGGTATTCTGTCGCGTGGGCGTTCTACGGACTTTGGTCGATGCCGTCTGTGTTCGTCCGAACTGAGCGAATTGCGAAATTCCGAACCCGAAACGCCGCAGAAACCAGAACGTTTGTGTTGAAGAGGCGTTGACGTGGTTCGCCATTAATGCAATTGTCTACTGTGGAATGTCGAAATGGCACCTGCACGGCGTGGTTCTGTCTCGAAGGTTTTTAGCCTGCGGCGAAGACCGACGTCACTGCAGGTACCCGTTCCGGCGGCGCCCCCTAACATATATAGCTACGGTGTAGTGTATCTGATAGATGGACCTTTCGAGGTCGTTTTCTAACCTTGTTTTTCGTACTCCAACAGAGCAGGCGGAACTGACTCATAGTATTGACTTTCACTTCTTCAATGGAGCTCTGCTAGCTAGCATACTTGTGCATGTACTCGGGACAAAAGAACCTCTCTCAAGCATCTGCGCGCTGACGGCGATCCTGCGGTCTGGAGGACACCGACTGAGGGGCTGGACCTCATGCAACCCTCGAACGTGGTCGTCGGAACGACGTCTGATGATGCTTCGGACTGCGAGCGATCGGAGATGAAGATATCTCCGACCGCCGTTGTGACGCGCACAAGAGTGACTGCGTCTTGAAAAGGCCCGACGCTTAATCATTTAGGGGTAGTTTCGTTGGCTTTGCAACTGCAGCTGCGACGGTCTTCCAAGGTTCGCCGCTTCCGTGATAAGCGCTGGAGTTGGAGACAAGTGTACAGTGTACAGTGTAGCCTCGTCGCTTGGCGACATCGGTTCGGACGTTCCACACATGATGACTACCTAGGTATCGGCTCACATTGCATCGCGGCTTCCCGCTAATCATTCAAATTGCTCTCTAGGCTGGAGACGCCATGAAGATCTTGGGGCTGTTCTCCGCTTTGATGCCATTGGGCCCCCCTCTAGGCACTTGATGGATGTAAAGTTGGTGGAATATGGTAAAGCAAATATCAATCACTAGTGCGTTTTCCAATGATCTTCAGCCCCGCCCCGAAGGCCCTTGGTGCTTGTTGATCAGTCGTACCATAACAGTAACTTATCCATCGTTATATACTGAACGTAGATGATCCTTCCTGTAGACATGTGCAGGGCTCGAGTACGTACTCGCCGAAGAAAGAAGCTGGCATTATATTCACCACGCCCTGCCATCCTAGAGCATCGCATACCTGTGGAGCAGAAGACAGAGACCACCTCGTACATACTGATACCATAGCATATAAAATGTACTGCATATGGCCATCTGGCAGTGTCCAGGGCGTGACGACCTAATATATAAAAGCTTTCCCGAGCGGGATAATGTGAAGCGATGTCATGGCCTGGAGGGGTGCATGTGTACGGGCAACGGGGTCCGGGGCTTTGGTTGGGGCCCCATCTGATCAGTGATCGCGGCCAAAAGGAAACTAGACCAACCCCAACCAAACCTCCACCCACCTGAGCACATGAGGTATCCGCACCACCGGCTGCTATAGTCATGGCCGCTCCTTTCCTGATGACTCGACCGTCTTCTCCATCGCTCCTCCTTCCCCTCGGCCGCCTTTTTCCCTCTTCTGCACGCTAACCCGTCCCCATCGCGCAGAACGTGGACTACCTTTGGACCCGACCTCCGCCTGTGACATATATACCACAAGCTCTATGACACTTGCGCACACTTGACACGTATATATTACAACTTGAACTCCCGGAATTCGATCGACCTTGGGCCCTCGAATACCCCGCGAAGCTGCCATCATTTACTCGCAATACAACATTCGAAACCCACTGCCTCGACCACACACAACCCTCCCTCACCATGCCTACCGCCTTATACGCACCCCCGAAGAACATCCCCCAACCGGACGCAAGGCGGCTGCTGCCACCAGTCCTGGAGCAGCTGTCCGTTCTTGGATCCGAGAAGGGATGTCCTCCCCCGACCTTCATGGGGTTGTGCTGCGTAGACTTGCGACAACGGTTACAATGGCTATCCAAGGGCAACAACATGTGGCTTCCACACCTGTGCAACGACGATAGGATCGCCTCGAAGCTTCCTGACCTCATCTCCCGCCTTGACATCACGCCTCACCCCGCATCAGGCGAGGTTGAACTCCCAGACGTAAACCTCATCGTCTACAAGAGGTCCGACTGCGAAACATTGCACGCTAGGTTGTTCCTAGATGCGTTTGGGTTGATAGTGGCATATCTCTGGGACAAGCGGGAGTCAGCCTGGAAGCTGGCCGAGCTCCGCGCAATCGAGGACGAGAATGACAGCTTCATGTGGTTCCGCACAATCGACGAGGCCGACGAGAAGCTCTTGAAAGCACGAGCTACCGCTCACGGATACAATGGGTACTCCACTCCTCCACCTACCGAAACCGCGTCCCAATACTCGCCCGTGTCCGCGACCGTCCCTGAGCTCATGCACACGTCGTCCGACAAGAACAGCGACGATGACGAGGATGCATACTGGGCCCAGTATAACTTCGCGGAAGAAGAGGGTGCCCCCAGGCCGGATGTTCAGGCGAAGAACGAGCTCGAGGACGAGGACGCGTACTGGGGCCGCTACGACGCCACGCCCTCGGGGGATGTCCCTGCGCATAGGACGAACATCTCTGATGGTCAGGCACCACGCTCCGAGAACGAGTACTTCAAGAACTACGACGAGGGGTTCTCAGCAATGCCGCACCCCTCCAGCGCTCAGAAGACGACAGCCACCGAGGGAGCGGGCTTCCGCGTCTTGACCGCAATCAACGGCACTCATGGTCTCGCCGCGCAGCGCGACCTCAACGAACTGGACATCACCAACGTGCTAAACAACCTCATCAACACCTCCCACAACACCACCGAGCTCCCTCCCACTCCTCCGTCCCCTTCTCCACCTCTTTCCCACCCGCGCGCCTCCTCTCCCTCCAAATCACCCTCCATCTCGGACCTCGAGCGCTCCGCCGAGCGCACCAGCGACGCTGAGCTCCGCTTCCACAACTACGAGCGCGTGGCACAGAAGGCCGTTGAGTCGCACATTGGCACTCAGATCAAGAGCATGCGCCGGTTGGCCAAGGAGATGGGCATGAGTCTGGCTGAGTTCAGGAGGGTGGTGGAGGCGAATATGGAGGGCCTGGGGATGGATGAGGACGATTGAGATATTACTTGGGAAAGGGAGTGACGAGTACACTGATGCCGGAGAAAGTGGTTTCCATGGTCGCTGGGGTATTTTTATTTTTGCATATGCATCGTTTGGCGTCCGTCTTTTGGGATATATCACCAGGGCGCTTGACGTTGTTCCTTTTTATGGCATAACATTTTCCATTCTTTTCTCAGTGCCCCAGAAGGGCTGTGGTTTTTTCGACCAGTTGTCATCTCCTCCCAGGTCTGGAGCTGACCATTGACCCGTACATAACTTGGTACAAAATTTTTATTCTCCATGGCGGGCGGGATAGCCCCCGTCATACAGTATAGCCTGTTCCACGCCAATCCAAAATATCCTTTGACTAGCGTTGGACCCAGGTGCTGTGATGCCCCCACTTCACGAAGTCTTCTACCTCAGTGGCACACAAGCCCGTTTTCAGAAGAATGAACCCATCGCTCTCCCTACCCTGATAGCGTTTACCGCTACGCAATACCGAAGTTCCACTCTACTCTCCAACCACCATCTCCACCTCACACCCTTACTTCCTCCTCCTCTGCGACCCCTGCCCGGCACCACTCCCCGTCGCCCTGCCCGCCGCCCCCTGCGTCGCCTGCGCGCTCCTCTTCAACTGCTCCAGAATCTCCACCGCATTACTCGCATTCACATTGAACGTGCTCGACTGCGGCAATCCAGCCCCAGCTCCCGTGGCGGCCTCGCTCCCGCGCCCAATCTCCTCAACCACATTGCTCGGGTCCGCGGCGCCGATGATGGGGATCTCGCTCGCCAACCACTGCTGGAAGGGCTTGGGCGCGAAGTAGCCGTCCGCCGTGAAGATGCGGGTGAAGGGGAGGCGGAGGCGGAGGGTTTGCTGGGGTCCGGGGGGTGAGGAGGGGGTGTACGTTGCTGTGACCTGGTAGATGGGGGTGTGTTTCTTTGTGGAGGTGCGGATGCTGATCTGGAGAGCGTCGAGTGTTAGCAATTGCGCTGTATAGGACGGAATACCACCAAGCCATGTCGTCCCCTTTGCTTTCGCATGCGAAAAAGAAAGACAGTCGCAAGGAAAGTGGATATGGTTCACCTACTTTTCCCGTCTTCCCCACCCCCTCGTAAATCAGCCCGTTCTCCTCCCACCACACCCAGTACGTGAAGATCGAATTCAGCACAAAGTACGCAACGACCGCGGGCGCCGTCCACGCCTTTGTAGCCGCCCAGCCAAACTTCCAGTCGAAGTAGAAGAGGGCCGCGGAAATGATCACGGCGGAGTAGCCCAGCGCGAGCCGCACGTCCGTCTTGGTGTGGATTTGGCGGAACTTGAGGTTGTGCAGGTGGAGCGGGATGTAGTCGTCGGTGGTGTTCTTGAGGTCTGGAGGAGAGTTGTTAGCGGTGGTGCAAGTGGGGAGAGCGGGGGAGGGGAGGGGAAAGTACCGGAGAGGGAGTGGACGGCGATTTTGGTCGAAGGCGCCGCCATTTTGGGTATCTGGTTCTTCGGGAGTAGTGGCAGCGTTCGCCGTTGATAGTCGTGGAGCTGGAAGCGTAGCTCTGGTGGTTGGACACCTTTCCTCTAACGCGGGCGGACCCCTGTCGGACGGAAGGTGCGTGCGGCGATGGAGCGCTAGGCGGAGCTTTCATCATCAACACCGCAGAAGGCTATCCAGACCTCTTCTCCACCCCATCTTCTCGTTCAGTCTGTTAGACGTCGCCCAGTGCGGCCTTTGAAGAGCAAGGATGGCGCAACCTGTGGTTCAGACCATCCATAGGGATCCGGCGTTGTTGTAAGTGTACCCCTCTCAGAGCTCCGCGACGGCGGGATACCGGATGAGATGGGATTGTTATGGAGCTGCTCTATATAGTGCAAGCCTTCCATTACTTCTCATTTGCAATTGTTGAAGCTCGTGGAATCAATGTACGGTCGCTAACAATATCACAGCTGGTGGATCCTCCTTCCCATCACCGTCGTCATGGTACGCCTCCTATATCCCCTTCGAGCTCGATCCCCTCTCACCAATCCCTCTAGATCCTCACTGGCATCCTCCGTCACTACGCGATGACTCTCCTGCAAACGACCCCCAAGAAGCAACCCCTCCCCACTCTGCGGCAGCAGCGCTCCCTCATGCGCGGCATCTCCCTCCGCCAAAATGCCTCCGTGCTCTCGCCCTCGTCCTTCCAGGCGCGGAAAGCCTACCTGGTGGACGCATACAAGGAAGGCAAGTTTCTGGCCGATCCGGAGGCCAGGGGAAAGCCGAGGCCGAATCCCATGAGCGATCCGGCGGCCATGGAGGGCATGATGGGGATGATGAAGGGGAATATGGCGATGATGGTGCCGCAGACCTTGATCATGGGGTGGATCAATGCGTTTTTCTCGGGTTTCGTCATCAGTAAGTGGATCTCTGTCTTTTTCTCGTCTGTTTTCCGCAAACCAGGTAGATGGTCTTTTCACCTGTCTTGTTTGCAGTCTCGCCATTTGGGCAGGGTTGGGATGTTCTGGATCAGCATGTCTCGATATCGCATGATTTCGCTCCACAGGGGAACAGTATCTG
This sequence comes from Westerdykella sp. P71, assembly GCA_019022765.1. Taxonomy (NCBI): domain Eukaryota; kingdom Fungi; phylum Ascomycota; class Dothideomycetes; order Pleosporales; family Sporormiaceae; genus Westerdykella; species Westerdykella sp. P71. Next base: position 12,050 of record JAFHBW010000184.1, on the reverse strand, counting down.
CATGTTGTCCAGACATGGCATGTTGTCTCCTCTCAAGGGGAAAAGTCTCGGCCCTGGCATGTCGGCTTCGCAGTCGGCAGCTCAAATATTCTGCCGTCGCTCGCATGATGTTTTTCTACGCGAGCGACTTGGGATTCTCAGCTGGCGCTTTCTAGACCTGGCTTCGGCGCATTCTCAGCTCCGCGGAGGGCGTCACCATCACCTCTATTTTTGAAGCTTCCCCTATTATTCTCAGTCGTACGACTCTCCTGTTTGGGAAATCTGGCGCTTTCTGGGCAGCATTTCCCTCAGACCCTGCCGTTCAAGTTTCTTTCCAAGTACGGCTATTTCCGCGATTGCTAACCGGTTGACTATAGTGAAACTCCCATTCCCTCTCACACCCCAGTTCAAGTCGATGCTCCAGTCTGGGGTCGGGACCCGAGATCTTGATGTGCGGTGGGTATCGTCTCTGTCCTGGTACTTCCTTACGCTTTTTGGACTGCAGCCCGTGTACAATTTCATTCTGGGCAGCAACAATGGTACGTCAATGCCAAGGCCGATATTATATCGGTGTCCCTCCTAGGCCGAGCTGACCATCCCCTCCAAGCCGCGAACCAGGTTGCACAGCAGATGGGTCAGATGAATCCCGGTGCTGGCTTCATGGGTCCAGAGCAGGATCCCGATAAGCTGTTCCTGAGCGAAGCCGAGAATCTCGAGGTGCTCCAGCATTGGTGCGTTCTGGATGGGGTGGAGGAACGCTTGTTGGCGAAGATGGCTTCATAGTGGCGTCCTTCTGGATTTCCTGTTTCAGTTGGATGTAGGTATGCCCGGGAGGTGTATATATCACATGCATGAAAGCATGTCCCTGGTGCAGAATGAGGCGTCTGGACAGCCAGTTTTGCTATCATGATGCCCTGCCCGGACCACGCCCGCGGCCAGCAGATAGCCAAAATCTATGACCATCGCTTTGTGTTCCAACATAGCGGTTACGGCATCACGGCGAGGGCTGGCGAGTCCGGGGTCGTCCACCAAGCCGGGGGCGGGTTGGAGGTGGACTTCCCCCGCCAAAATACGTATTATAAGCTTTCACGGATGCAGGAGAGGTGCTCGCCACAGCAAGGCGAGTAAACCTTTCTTGTTACAAAAGGCCGGAGAAATCAACCAACACTATTGCCAAATCACCATCCGCATCTTGTGGGGAAACGCAACAACTCTTCGCGCGCTGAATAGCAAGCCAGGCGCTTCAGGTGAAGGACGATTCGCATGCAGGGGCAGAAACGCCCACATCCTCGCCCTCGTACTCGTCCCCTGCCGACACCCTCCCAACCCAACCACTCCCTCTCACCACTCTGTTTGACCACTTCAAGCCGGCGCGGACGGCGGGACGCACCGCCCCCATTATTGTGCACGTGTTGCGTCGCCGAATGCCCCCACGATTCTCGGTCTGCCAGGAGTCGATCGCGGCCATGGTCGTCCTGCATGTTGGCAGAACCGAGAAGTAAGCCGGCCCGTCGTGAAAGGCACCTCCAATCTCATAGCAATTCACCATTGGGTGCACTGGCTGGCCCTTGCGAGACGCTTGCTCTCCACACATGGGCGTTGACGGATGTATTGTGTACCAGTAGCTGCGTAGCACAGTGGAGAGCAGAAGGCAAACAATTGCACCGCCCGCCTCGTGGGTGCCTGGACTCGGAGACAACCTCAACGACCACAATTCCTGGCAGAACGAGTGATGCGCCCCATCTCGGTGAGCGCAACGATGGGGAGACGCATGGTTTCCAACCGGGCGCACGCCATCATGCGCCAGCCGTCCCAACCCCTCTATCCACGACCCATTCTTCACCCTTTCTGGCTCCAAGCCTGCATCCGAATCGAGGTCCCCGGATGCTCCATCAAACATGCCTCCCATCATCCTTCACGTCCCCAACGGACGGCCTCCATTTGTAATGCGAATGCGAGTCCAGTCCAGGAAGCAGCACACGGGCAGACATAGCGGTATGGCTTCACTTCTGCAACCCGGAATATATGGCGCTGTCCAGTTGACGGCGTGTTCCTGGCGCCGTCTGTTATCCCGTTCTAACTATAGTGCTCCGTAAAGGAGGACCTTCAATCGCCGTGATTAGCAATTCCCCCCAGCACCACAATCCCGATCCATGAGCTCGAGGGTGGTGAACCACCCTGCCGGACGCGGCCCGAGTAACAGGTAGGGGCGGGCTTAGGCGGAGACGAGTTGGCAGTGATCTGCCGCCTACAGGTGTTCGGCTTTCATTTCTTTTTCCACATTTGAGGCGTCGCTTCATCACCTTTCCTCATACGACCATCCCCGCCAGACCACGACGCCCACGTCAGTCATGAGTGGTGGCTGTCCACTCGCTGGCTGGAGGCCGACTCCACCGGTGAATAGTGCAGTGGAATTCGCAGGGGTGGTCTCGTCTATGGCTGCCATCTCACTATGTCTGTCTCATTGGTCGAGATTAGCATGCGGCTCTGCGCGCTCCTCAGCATATATGGTAGTAAACCAGAAGCTCCGGACGACGGAATAGATACCAGCGTCCAAGGGCAGTGCAAAGCCACGATCGGTTTGCTAGCTTGTGTGCCCTTCGAGAAGCCGTACTACACCCTGAACTTCGCCCCCTTTCGTCATTCCAGTCGAGTTCCACCTAGAGCCGCATGCCCTTGTCTCACCACACGACTATATCTAACCGTCAAACTCCTCCGAGGAGTCAGTGCTGGATCTAGGTGTATGTTTCCCGGACGTCTCTGCTGTTGAGTCTTGCTCATGTTTCGAAAGCCATCCCGATCTGCAATTCACCTTCCGCACCAAGTCATCTTACACTAAATTGGACCAATCATCGCATAGAATTAATCGCACTCGCTTTCGCAACAATCGGCATGGACCCGTTCCAGTATCAAGATCTTCCCCAAGTTCCCGCCTTTGGAGACGACCAACACTTCTTGTTCTCGCCAGACGCAGCCTTGGAATTCTCACCATTCGCAAAACGGCCTGTCATGTTTGGCTACTATAGGGAGGACTTAGAGCAAGGCATGGTTGGCGCCACCGTAGGGAATATGCCACCACTACAGCGCTTTCTTCATGGTGGAGATCCTTCGCCTTTTGCTCCGACACTTTTGCATACCGACCCTGCTCGCAATAGCCAACTCCACCAATACACCCCTTACGGGCGGCCCTGGCCAACTTCGGAATTCCCGAACTACCTGTCGCGCAGTGGATCTCCCGACGAGACTTCAACGTCGGGCTCATCGAGTCAGGCACAACATCACGAATTATCGTCCCCTGGCACAGTTGACTCCGTCCACTACGCTACTACGGACTCCTTCGCCCAGCGAACACTTACGTTTTCCTCGCCCGAGCTCCTTAAAGGTGGTGCGTACACATCCGAGGGCCAGTTGACAGGAAACAGCGTCCAGCTCAAGGACCTTGAGCTGCAACATCATGAGGAGGCAGACGCTCCCGCCGACGAGCTCGAGGCTATGGACGTCCAATCCCCGTCCGACTACGACTATGAGCAGGAAGCCTCCTATCCCAAGACCCAGGACACCCAGGACGACATTACGTCCGAGATCTTCAATGGCTACCCTGATCAAGAGATGGGCACTGGTCTCCAAGTAGCGGAAGAAGTCCAACCCATGACCCAGAGCGAAGAATCCGACTCCGACTACAAACCTACCACCAGGCACAAGAGAACACGATCAACCTCTCAACGCACCCCTAAGAGACAGACCTTAGCTCGCATGGCCCCAAGAACTTCCACCAACGCCACCTCTTCCCAACCACGCACGCCTTACCAGAACCGCCGCCGCCGCGGTCCCTCTTTCCGCGACACAAGGCCGGCCCCCTCTCCAGCGAACACCACCACTGCCGTCCCCAAAGAGCGCCCCTTCCTCTGCCCCCTCGCCCGCTACGGCTGCACCTCCGACTTCGCCTCCAAAAACGAATGGAAGCGACACGTCTCCACCCAGCACATCAAACTTGGCTTCTGGCGCTGTGACCTCTGCGACGCGACCGTCGACCCGCACGACGCCTCCACCACCTATCACAACGACTTCAACCGCAAGGATCTGTTCACCCAGCATTTGCGCCGCATGCATGCGGCGCCGTCGTCGTGCCTACCAGCGAAGAGGCACGAGTATCCCGTCACGGAAGAGAATATCAAGGCTGTGCAGGAGAGGTGCTATCTGCGCCTCAGGGGCACGCCGCCGAAGAGTAATTGCCTGTTTTGCGATAGGAGTTTTGAGGGACCGGCGAGTTGGGATGAGCGGATGGAGCATGTAGGGAGGCATTTGGAGAAGGAGAGGAGGGGTGTGGAGGTGGGTGTGGAGGAGTGGAGGGAGGATGCGTTTTTGGAGAGGTGGTTGGAGAGGGAGGGGTTGATCGTTCAGGTGGATGGGGGGTGGGCTATTGGAAGCGGGAGGCCCTTGAGGGGGATTGATGAGACTGCAGAGGAGGAGTAATGTGTGGAGCGTGAGTGCTTCCAAGATTTCCTGTTTTTCTGCCTTTCCTCCTGCTTGTATAATGGATTTTTGGGTCGGGATGGGATGGCACGATATGACTTTCAATACGGGGCACGGGACGGAACGGAACACGGGCAAAAGGGTCATAAACAGGGCACATGAACAGGACCACGGATATTGCGACGGTTTCCCTAGGCTGGACTTCGGACCTCTGATACCCTTCTGGCGTTGGACTTGGTATCTCTTTTGCCATCGACGTTGACGTCGACGCCTTGTTCTTTGATCTTCCTCGCTATATTCCACAATATGTGGGGAAAATCCAAAATCAAAAAGATTTCGGCTTGTTTGACTTTTTCCAGCTGAAGAAAGTGACGGATTCTACATTGCTCTCTGCACACTGCCCACTGTCCACAGCTTCATTCCCAGGGTTTGAGTCGAATCCAGTCTACCTCAGGAACTATACCGACACTTCAGCGACCCCACGACCTCAGCACTTCCAGGCACACTGTTTGCCACCAGATCCGCCACCCAATCCCGTAAAAGCGCCCTGCTCTACCACAGTACAGCAAATCCCGAGTTTCCAACCGACCACCTCACTGAATGCCTTTTTAATTTTCTGAACACACATGCATATACACCAGCCACACCTGAGCACTTAGCCACCGCCATTCCGTCGCCACTCCTCCCTCTATGCAGATTCTCGCTTCCCCTTCACCCTTCCGTCCTCTCGCTAAGAACCCTCAGGCCACCAGTCCGGTGCGCATATCGATGCGTATGCACAGCCACACTCCTACCCTACCACTCCCTCGAACCGCCTCCTATGTTACTTCCCCTAGTGCTATGGCACATCTAGGTATAGTCCACAGTCCACAGCCACACTGGTCTCGCCTATAGCTGCATATTAGACCTACAGACCGACCCATGCGAGCCTGCAGCTTTCCGCTACCCGACGAGTGGACAAGCAGGGAAGGCTGTTTCAGCCTAGGCTACGTCATGACGCTACATCATGATGCCTGGCGCTGAATTGTACACATAGATGCAAGTTAGATGTACAGGGTGGATACGAGAGCAAGTAGGCAGCAACGGCAAGATCGGGTATTGCGATTTTGCCTTCGATGCTATGTAATACTTCCTTGCGTTTGCTCAACATTTCAGCTCACAATGTTGCCCACATTGCTTTTCCCGATCCAGAATTACATTAAGCCCTCTTGAATTTCCCACGCTCATTATAAAAGCTTTCTTGAGGTCTCACGGCCTCCTTGGAATCATGGACGTGGAGCTCATGCACCAAATTGGCAGCAATTATTGGCTCCACGAGCATGTTTCTGAGTGCCGCGAGTCATGCCGTCGAATTCTCTTGTCGCAAGTCCCGCCTTACGTCTTGAAAAGATTGGTATTTGCGAGATTTAGAGGTGTAGCCCTACTTATCGTCATTGTAGGATCCATGGTCGTATTTGCCATGCCCCCACGGGCCCGGAAATGACAGTCTTCAGCATTGAGGAACGAAATTTTCGGAACGTTGATTGGGATTGCCTACTCCTCTACAAACAGCAAACCCCGGACATATTTTTTAAGAATGTGGATGTTTTGTAAGGAGGTTTATGACACCCCAAGCTAACACCGCCTGTAAAAGCAGAGAACAACGTAAGACTTACCAGGAAGGTAGATAGAGTCCTCTGATCTCTAAGCTAGTGACCTTGTTGACCGAGCTTTGTTTCGAGCTTCGCCAACCAGTGTGACACTGAACCTGTCCCCAGACACGGCGCCAATGGTGCCTGCAATCGTTGCGTCTATAAGCGCAGTAAGAAAGGCGAAAATACTTACTATGCTTCTTGCCAGTGAGAAAAATCTAAGCCGTGTTCAGGTAAAGGTGTGGGGTGGTCCGAAGCCCGAACCCATCACACCAGACCCGGGGAGCGGTGTGGGTTAGTTAACTGCATTCACCGACGGGACATGGGTAGTCATGGGGCACGGGCCTCTCTTGGGACCACATTTGTAAATAGAAGCACCACCACGCTCTTTTCTCCTCCTTCCTTCCTCGCCGACCTTCTGCACCTCTATCACAACTTCCTGTTTCGAAGTGGAAACAAGTTGCAACCACCCGCCGACTCCTTTCCTGGTCTATTCCCCATAACCCGACCTACCGTTGACCGCAACGTCAACCATCTACGTCAGCAATCGGTCGACGACTGTGCTCCTGGTTAAGTAATACCAGATAGCTATGTGTTACGGATTCATTTTCAGGATGTTTCGAACCAACCAAGGAGAAGCACTCGCATCCGCGACACCTGCGCTCGGAACTATGCAAGATCCGGCTACTTCCTCTGCGGCTCCCCTCCGCAGTCTCTCAAGACTCGAGAGACTCCCGAACGAGGTGCGTCATAGGATCTACAGTTATCTCGGAATTCCGATCGCAGGCTGGCTCTGGGTCGAGCAGCATAAGAAACGGACTGCGTCTCTACTGCCGGCAAACTTGGTATTGCGGTATGGAGTACAAACGATTACAACACGGAAGAGCGTCTGAGGAGAAGACTGTGTGCCATTACGAGCGCCGTGAGAAGATTCAGGCTGTCACCTTCCACTGGTATAATACGAAAGCGGCCATGATTTGGACAGAGCAAGTATGTGCAAATGTGAGGTTTCTCTACCCAGACTAACCGAATCCCTAGTCCGAAGAACCAATAACGTTCAACCTACTCGCCATTTTCGACGTCTGCAAGTCCATCCGAGCCGAAGCCCTTGAATTGCTTTTTGGGCATGCGCGTGTCCAGTTCGATTATGAATTGACCAGGGAAGCAATCTATCGTACTTTCAGAGCCATAGGTGGCGCACAAGAGAGGTCAGTACCTGCGCATATCGTGTTGAAAACAAAGCTGATGCGATGTCAGAGTAACCTATCATCGAATGGCAGTCAATCCAGACTATTTCGCGTTCATGACCAGAGTATATTTGAACGAGCAAATCAGTCTGACCCATTTCAAACGTGTGGGCGGTATACAGCCCGTATACAGACGTCACCAAGTTTCGACCACTATCGCGCTTACGAAGCAGATCAGCAGTATCGTCTTCATAGCTGATCACTGCCCCGAACTTGTTGAACTCCGGACCGACCTATGTCTTCCAGGATGTCTAGACATATGTTCTTTATGGCCTCTTCTGGGGATGGAGCCCCTAAAAAGAGTCTCTATAAAGTCTCTCAGATCGGCATTCTTAAGAGTAGTAGAGAAGTGCCCTAAGCTGAAAAGAATCCTGCTTCCGAAGGCCGTACGCGATGGACCTGAAGAACTATACTTCGGCAGACACTCAATCACCACACTAATCTTGGACGTTGGCAATGTGGAAGCTGTGTTGCGGAAGGAGCACTCACGGTTGTGGCTGAAGTCGGTATTGGACGAACTTGCATTCCCATTCAATGGAGGTGAGCGTTGATTTACCAACCGAGAATTAAACAAGTCCGTCTACGGTAGCGGCCTATCACCTGTATATGTATGGATAATTTTTCCCCGTTGATAACCCTCCTAGGGGATTTCGCCCTACTAAGGTAATGGTCATCTTAGTGTAGCAGTTAGCAAGGAACTGAATTTACCTTCCACACTATGTGCTTCAATCCCAAATTGTAAGCCTACATACAGTACATGGGTTTTTGAGCGACTAGATAACAGCTGTTAATACTGGAACCCAGGACGAACATTTAGAACCCAGCACTTGTGTGGGGCATTGACAGAGAGCCGCTACAGTAAGCACAACCCCGACGACATAGTTCCTAACACTGCAACGTGATATATGTCTCCGCGTGCAAGTGCGTATAATATCTCTAAGATAGACGTAGTGAAAGTGTAAGATAGGAAAATAGAGTTGGAACGACAATGGTCTATATATCCGGGCACGCAAGATGGGGAACACATCGATCACAATTCAAATTTGTCAGAATCTCAGAACGTGATCGATTTGACGAAACACCACATATATTTGCGCCTTCTTAAGCGTACATGTTGCCGGTTCCGTTTCTATACCCTAGGCTAACAATAAACTCCCAGTTATGCCTCTACTAATACTCTCCAATTTCTCCACCATTTCCACCCAAATCCTTCTTTGTACCTCCCACCCCTGCGTACTCAACACCCAACTGCTTGGCAACTGCACCTTACAATCACTGACATATTGCCCATGACTTCCTGGTCCCTGTAATGCCGCATACACCAAGGCCCGACTCCCCACTTCCGTGCTCCTCGCCACGAAAAACTTGAGAACTTCGAACGCAAAACCATAATCGCGGGATAGCTCGCTGTGACATAAACCCGGATTGACACAATTGATCGTGACTGGAATATGCGGTGCCGTTCTCTCCTCTGCCATAGCGCGGACCATCAGGACTTGAAGGAGTTTTGTGAGCCTATATCTTTCCTCCATGTCCGGCTCCCCGGACTCAGGTTTTTGTGCGAGGCGCTTGAAAATGGATTCGTCGACTGGGGTATGCTGTTCCGGAAACTTGGCCCATGCGTGGACTTCGGAGGATACGATGGTCAATGTGGGCCGGGTGGAAAAGGCTCTCCCCGTGCTCTTGAGTTTTGGAAGAAGCGCGAAGGCGAGTAGGAATGTGGACACGACATTTACAGTCATGTTACTTTCGTCTTGCTCAGCCTTGCTCCATTTAAGGCTGGATGTGCCAGCGTTGAGGAGGGCGATATCGAGGCGGGGTAGTTCCTTTTGGACCCTCGAAGCGAAGGAAAGAACACTGGTGTAGGATAACATATCAAGTTCCCAGACCTGTAGGACATCTTTTGCACACTGTGTGCTTCCTTCGATGTCTCTCTTAGCGGCTTCGCCTTTGTCGAGAGAGCGGACCGCTAGAATGACAGAAGAAGCGCCGAGTCGCACGAAGTGACGAGCTGCTTCTTTGCCTAGGCCGACATTCGACCCAGTGACTATGACTATTTTGCCGGCACACGACGTGGTGGGACGAGGGAGGGAGACGCAGAATTGTGTGTAGAGAAAGGCCATGGCGGTTCGCAAACAACGCGGCCTGACTCGAGTATGATGGTTTGTTTACAGAGAATGAGTGAACACCGCTCCGCGACAAACAATCGAGGCACAAGAAGTCAGTGACATGGGGGGTGCCGATTCTTCGAAATTAAGGATGCCATGACGTGCGCTGTTAACGGAAATAAGGACATGTCAGGACAATAACACGATCGGAAGGTAGGCGGCGCGATGGATTACCAGAGTGGCACACCAATAAGCACGCATCGTGTACAGCAAAGTTTGACTCTAGAAGGATACCCCTCTCCGATATGCTTCCCCACAGTGATCATCGAGACTTACCAATCCGACCCTGGGAGAAACGAGCTCTGCTCGTTCGATCCCCGGATCAATTTTGGGGACGTGTCGCATCGCCGAAACGATACGCTGTACAACACGGTGTCGGATATATCATGGCTCGCTTATTAAGTTAAGCAGAAGCTAGTAGCGGGGCGGATATCATCTGTATACCGCGATCCGCGATCCGCCTACCTTTTCAATAATGGGATGGCTTATCGGTGAATTCTTAACTCCGTTTAGGGCCGAAGGTTCACGTTATAAGGTGTCGACGATGTGGAGAGTACCAATAAAGATGTGACTACGGTACGTTGCTAGGGCACATTGCAAGAATAGAACCTGGAGCGAGAAGGGAGACTAAGCATTTAGATCGGGTTGCCACAGGACTACGAATTGTGATTGACTAAGCGGCTATTTTTGACTAAACGGCTGACGAATTGTTTCGGTGCTCCTGCAGGCTTAGGCTGCCCGGTTTGCCCACGAAATTGGGGGTCTTTGGCACCTCGGAGTTGTCGGTCTTACATATTTACGCGCCCCAAAAAAGAAGAGTGATTTTTGTACGTATAGGATGCTAATTCTGGATCTGGATACGCGTTGCGCTAACCTGAATAAGCTGTAGGAGCTGGTGAAACATCTGCTGTCATCATTGATAGAAGAAGACCGTTCGCAAGAGCAGAATGCTAGACACCTGTTTTCAGCCTTTTGAGAGGGATTACAATGTCTGTCCAAGCGTGTTTCATGATTTCCAACACGATATCTCATCGGCAGTCCTTTCCCCAGTGATTCGTGGGACAAACACACCTGCATGCAATTCCTGTTAAGTTGAGTATCTCGTATGTGCAGCTGCACCGCCGCATCCCTCCAAGGATGTTCTATTTCGGCATCTGGAAACGACAAACTGGTTAGACTATGAACGATTGACTTCAACACACTTCGCGGAGCCGCGCGCCATCGAATCCATGTTGTTATGGATATGTGCAGATTCAGCTACCTGCGCATCTTTTAGGTGCGATTCATGACATCAGATTGTCCAGATTGCTAACCCCGAATTGATGGCTGATTCTACATCGGGGTCTAAGAAGTATCGGCCCTCATTCTCGAATTTCAACGCAATCTTCCAGCCATCTGCACGACCGAAGCTCTAGTGACCGTGCGAAGACTGCCACGTTGAGTCTATGTGGCCTAGGAAGCTTGGAAAATCGATGTCAATAGCTAGGAGTGATCAAGAATTAGCCAGTCTCTATATCTGAAACGGGAGTACGCCAACATGATTCTCAGTCCACGTGCTTAGCTTATACCCTGTCTATGCCATGTGGGGGCCCTCGCTCCTTCGACTATGTCTATCTGCTGATACTGCCAAGTATAGAATTATGGCAGCTTCAAAGACATATCTGTCTGGAAATAGACTTGAGAGACATCACGGCAGTGCATTTTGATCCTCCTGTGTCGTAATGAAGCGAAAGTGGTTAACTTGTAGACTCGGAGGCCAGCAACTCGAAGCTTCTTAGTTCACAGGCCACAGACTGGATATATAAGGCCAATGTCAATCCCACTTACGCCGAGCAGAGTCAAGCATTCCTATTTCCACTTCATTTTCACGGTTTCTTTTTGCTTCTCCCATTAAGTTCTCCTTGGTAACATTTCGTTGCCTCATTTTGGTTCTTTTTCTCGCTCTTGACATACTTCCCGCTCTCTGATCAAGACTTGCATGGGGTACCATATCCTACGCCGCGGTATTTTGTCCCGTTAGAGCATGGTTTTTCGTCCACGGACTGCTCTGGGAGCAGTCGCAATATTTGTTGCTTGCATGTCCAGTGCAAGAGCTCAGGACCAATCAATCCCCGGTTATACCCCGCCTGTGCTGCAGGTGCAAATCTCCCCTCAGACGATTGAGGACCTTGCTTCTCAAAGCCGAATCGACCTTCAGTGTGTGAAGAACGCAAACCCAAATAAGGTATTTGAAGGTAGCGGCCCCAGCAGACTGTTGTTGACACTTTGAACAGGATAAACTTGGACCGGGTGACACCGTCCTTGTGCCACTAGATTGCTGCGAGGCTACGGGAAGCTGTGCCGTTCCGTTTTGCACTCAGAGAGATGCTTGCGGGGTCGGCTTAGGAGTCGGCATGATTCCCTTTCCTCAAGGGTCAACGACCATCACGGGCACCGTCTCTTCAACCGGCGTACCTGGAGCGCCTGTCGTTTTACCGCCACCGATTGTAACCGGACAGAACCCGCCACCACCACCACCACCACCACCTCCTCCTCCTCCTCCTCCTCCTCCT